>OVBA01000116.1:0-99678 GCA_900406435.1 Lepidium aucheri | reverse complement strand
ACAAATCAAAAAAATCTAAAATTTAAAATCTCTATTATTTTATAACGGAAAATCTTATTGTTGTGATTTTATTACAATAGATATATAAGTTAAAAATCTTTTTATATTAAAATTAAAACAAATTGGTAGTATTATGTAGATAAAGATATTATTAAGAATTAGTTAAAGAATATTATCAAGAGATAATTTTTTTATTTATTATAAAATATATGAATCTGTTAATATTACAATTTTTTCATATATATAGATTTGGATTAGGAATATCTCAATACAATATTTTTGGTTGTTTTATATTATGTTGACCAATAATATTTAAATTAAATTTCTTATTAAAATTTTAAAAACTTATTTGTTAGAACAAACAAAATCATATTAAGCTTATAAAAATCTCAACAAAAGATTTATTTTTTAAAAAATCAATGAATATCGAATTTTAATTGGTTAAAGATTTCTTTTTAAAACCAGCAAAAATCAAATTTTAATTGGTCTTCCTAACCAACAAAAATCAAATTTTAATTGGTTAAAATTTTATTTTTAACAAAAAAAAATCAAATCTTAATTGGTTAGAGATTTTATTAAACTAACAAAAATCAAATTTTAAATGGTTAAATAGATGTTGTGATAATTGTGATATTCAATTTTAATTTCAAATCGAGAATTGTGATAATTGTCTTAGGTGGGTCGGGTCTTAAATAGATATTGTTTATCTTATAATTAATTAATTAATAATATTTAATTTAGATAATAATAATTAATTAATTAGTTATAGAATCTTATCAGAACATTATTGTGTGACAAATATTATGTGGTAATATTTCCTAGTAACAATACAAGCTAGTCCAAAACAGTCAATATAACACGGTATTTAAGTTAACGCTATGTTTTTATTATATAAGAGATTTTTCCAGTGACATGGACGTATGTCTTATATTAAAATGGACATAAACATATGTTCATATGTCCACGATAAACTAATTTTATATAAATGGATATGAACATATGTCTTATATATCCACACTAAACCAATTTTATGTAAATGGACATAGACATATGAGACATATGTCTATGCAAAACCAATTTTATGTAAATAGACATGGACATATGTCATATATCTAAATGGATATGCACATATGTCTCATATTTCCATGCTAAACCATTTTAATATAAAATAGACATGACCATATTTCTCATATTTAAATGGACATGTGCATATATCTCCTATATCCACGATAAACCAATATTTTTTTGGTTGGGTTATAATTTTTAAGTGATTAAAATCTATATTAACTATATATCTTGCATCAGCAACATATCATTTAGAGTCCAACCAAGAAAAAGACATATCATTTAGAAACTCTCCGTTTTGAAAAAAATAATTTGGAAACTATATATATATATTTATATGAGACATTTTAAAATCAAATATGATAGCACAATATCTTCAGTCTTATTTTTCCATTGTTATATATAATTGTTTCAAACTTTGTATTAGAAGATCTCAAATACATTTTAGGTTTTTTTGTTTCAATAAATTGATCATTTTAACCATCTTATATATGCTTCATGTGTAATCTAGATTTTTATAATTTGAATATAACTTTCAAAAAATAACCTCGCAGCATTGCGCAGGTTTTTACCTAGTATATTTTTTTAATACCACTAGAAAATATTAATCAACCAAAATATAAAAAATGCAACTATCAATACAAAACCAACTCAATCATATTTTAAAATATTAAAACTAATGAAGTTGCTTAGACACTTCTCATCTCTTCACAATTACATCAAATGTCGCAAATGGATGATGCATAGAAGGATCTCTCGTATTTTTTCATTACATCAAAGGAATCAATGCATTCAAAGATCAGGAGATCGAGAGAGGTCGTACCATTGGACTTGTGAAGGGAAAATGGAAGAGATGAAGCAGAGATGGAGCAAAGCTTTGGCTCATGTAGCTACCATTGAAGAAGTACACACTCTAGACTGGTTTGTTGTTTATTTTGGTTCAATGAAATTAAGAATATTTTTATTTTTCGGTTTTACGGTTAAAACTTAAACCATTTAAAAGCTATTTAAAATTTAATTAATACGGTTCGGTTTTTCTCGGTTTATAATTTCATAAAAATTAAAATTAAATATTAAAACTCAGTTTAATTTAATCTGGTTTGATTATATTGTTTTTCATTATATCCTAGTTTAATCAATCAATAAAAAAAATCACATGTAAAACCAACACTAGAACAAATTTAGAAAGTCTAAAAAAATTAAATCAAATGCCAAGAAATAGTTGGTCAGTTGGTTAAATATGTTAATTAATTTTGATTCTGAACTTTAGCTAGTATGATTTTCAAATCTAATTTGTTCGATTTTCAAATCTAATTAGTTTAATTTTCAAATCTATATTTATGTGATTTTAAAATAAAATTTTATATGAATTCTCAAATCTATTAGGATTTATTAATCCACTAAAATACACCTTCTAATAAACCCTTCTTAAAAAGTCTAAAAAAATTAAATCAAATTAAATAAATACAATCATTTAACCATTATTGTTCGTATGATTAATAGAAAAATCTAAATACCAAACAGTTATACGGTGACAATCCAAACCGAAACCAAAATATTTTTATAATGATAATCAAACAGATTTTTTAGTAAAACAGAAACCAAACCGAATTATTTATTTATGGTTTGGTTCATTTCAGTTCAATATTTTTGCATACGGTTATTTTGCCCACCACTTAATTTCTGTATTTTATATCTACCAACACCATTTTCTATTTTTACTTTTGTAAGGGCTGATGAAGCAGAGATGATCCGAAAGATTACAACAGATGTTTCAAACAAACTCAATTTAACACCAAGTGATTATAATGACTTTTGGAGAGTTCCAGGTCCATTGAATGATGTGTACTCTTTGTTATGTCTCAAGTCAACTAATGATGTGAAGATGATTGGAATTTGGGGTCCAACAGGAAGTGGAAAGAATAGCATTGCAGGAGCTTTATATGAAGAACTCTCTACTACTTTTGAACTCAAATGTTTTATAGGTAACCTCAAAGGAAGGTTCAAGAGCTTAGTTGGTTCTGTTGATTCGAAATTGCAAATGCAAAGTAAACTTCTCTCTGAGATTTTTAACCAAAAGGATATGCAAAAGGAAATTGCAAATTGCAAATGTTGTAGAATTTTTTAGTGTTACATCTGATTTTCTTTGGTTGAGTATGTTTGAGACTATGTATTGCAAATTTTACATTGATTTATTATTATTTCTATCACAATTTGATTTGTATTTACTAAAAACTTTTGTTAATCTGCTATATAATCGACTAAAATATTGTGTATAAAATAGAGAAGTTTTTCTTGAAAAAAAATTCTGAAAACGATATAGTGGTAATGTTTTCTTTACAATTTCCCAGATACCAAGATCGAACTTCTTAACTGCAATAGTAGAAGCGAGATTAAAGGTTACTAAACCAGTTGAAAAAATACTATAAACAAAATCTAATAAACTGTTATTTCCGAATAATACAACCACGACCAACAATCGTATCGATGATGTAACTTTTTATAGTGAATCAGAGTACCTCAGTTATAAAATTTAAGCTTTTACACTAACAAAATTGAGATTCTACACATTTTTCAAAATTATCAAAATAGAAAACAAATTCTGATGGTAACTGCTAACGAATTAAGAATAAATGACTTCAAAATATACATTCTAACATACTTTATAGTAATGTATTATTTATATTGAAATATACGATACGTGTGCGTGTGGACTACAAGCCTACGACAGTCTAAACCTAATTAACTTAGATAGCTTTGTTGTGACTGATTGATAGATTGGCTACAGTTTACTAAATAAAAAGTAGATTCTTTAGTACATACAGAATCTAGACATGATCTAGAGGACATGATTTGTATTGGTCATCTTTTCAATCATTGCCCAAACAGTAAATGTCACTTGCCCCATTTTTTAACCTACCCACTTCAGTTATCTTTCTCAACATTCATATTTCATGTCCTCTTCTCTACCAAATTGCCATCCTCTCATGTGCGATTTATAAAAATGCTACATAAATGTACAGTACTGATTCACCTTTTTATCAAACACTGGACCATAATTGACTGGGTCACAATTGACCGACCTATTAATCAAATTTGTATATAATGTAGGCAGTGAATCCCAATTATTAGGTATATAATGGTGCATATCTTTAATAAATTTACCACATGTTACTAGATCAAAATCACTTCACAATACTGATTCACGTTTACAAGAGGAATTAAAGAATCTTTTGATCAATAATTACATCAAAATACCGAATTCATGATTCATTCCGATAGAAAAAACTCTAAAAATGAACATTAAATATATACCAAAAATATTCCTCTACGATTGCAGGGCTTTATAAATACTGACTTTTTCTATTAAATTTATTTCTGTCAAATTTTTCATTTTAAGTTTTAATATTGAATCTTACTGAGTTTCAATTATTTCAAAATAATTAAAGGAGTTTTCTATCTGACTCTCCACCTCGTTCTATGAGACTTTGAGTCACAACATTATTTCATCATTTTTTTTTGTCAATGGCAATATCAATATAAACTACGAAGGCCGACTAATTAGCCAAATTCCTACATAAATTTTATAGGCGGTAGGAGTCGATCCTTAATGCATGTATACCTGTCTTTAGTAGACTTATCACCAACCACTAAACTAAGGTCACTTGCTTTATTTCATCATCTCTAATATTAAAAGAATCGCTAGTTACTTATATCATTTGTAAACAATATTCCACATAAGTGAATTTCTAATCTTAATCAAGTTTAAGTTGACCGAAAGAAACCATACATTTGTACTCAAAATTCTTATGTTTAATTGATTAGATCAATCGAATTCGATCCATAATCTAACTTACGATATCATGTCTATCATATCCGGTTATATATTTCCAGCAAACTCTAATAAAGAATATTATAGTAGTAGATATAAACCATTTGATTAAGCTCATTCTCTCATTTGTATTCAATTTAAAATTTTTTTAAAACTAGGGTTTGAGCAGTATTGAAAACACAATTGGTGATACCCAAAACGGTTAAGTCCATTGGACAAAGGCCCATAATAAAATTTAGCTCGAAGAAGGTTCGTAACAGGCAAGTCATCTTATCATTAACAGAACGAGGTGAATTAAAAACAAGACAGACGAGGTAGAAAACATCATGACGATTGATACGAAAATACGAGATTGACGGACTGAGCCAATCACGGAAAATTGACAACAAAATAAAAGAAAACATCAAGCCAATTAGCATTTATGATAATCGATCTGATGAAAAATCAGCAGGCTATTCAACAATAAGTGAAGAAGAATTGAAACGGCAAAGAGATTCATTCTCATTCGATAATACACTCTCTAATTGTAATACATAATTTTGTAATTCTTAAATTAAATAAAGAGTTTAAGGATAACAATAATTTAATTAAAAGTTTCCATATTTATAACAATAAATTTTATTTTCTTTGTTTTTTTTTCATAATAACTTCTTCTTTGTTTTTTTTTTCATAATAACTTCTTCTTTGTTTAACTTCTGCTTCCATAACACGAATAATAACTTGTACCCAAAAAAAAAAAAAACTAGTACAAGAAATCGAAAATGGTCTGTTTTAAAGATTTTTGGCATATTTTTAGTGAAATAAAACAAATACAATATAAAAAATATTACGATTAAAATTGACTGATCGATCTGCAGACCAAGCATGTTACCAGATTCTGACTTTACGCATTACCATGAATCCATTGAATTTAGATCCTTTTGGTTAAAAAATAGATGACTCTGACTTTTTAATTTATTAATTTCCATAATTACATAAATTTTACAGATGTGGTCATACTCATTTGTCACTGGTCAGAGACAAGTTCTGACAAGATCTTAACTAGTTATGGTTAAAACTACATTAATTGTACAGATAATTCTTTTAAATTAATTAAAACACCATAAGTTACTCTAATTGGAAATTTTAAGTCAATTACTTTACACTTTGCAAATAAACCACTTCACTAGAGTTCAAATGGATTTTATTCAGATTTTTTGTTCCTTTTTAAGAAAAATTAGTAAATAATGTAAGCTTGAATTTAGAACAATCTTATTTTCATATTTTGAAATCGAAACTTAATTGTAAGCAATGTCTGGTTTTTCTACAAATTTTGATAGTAAAAATAGAAAATTATACAGATATTCTAAAGATGATGATTAAACCACACAAAAGACTAATTTTCTTTCCTACCCAAAAAAATTCGTAAAATTGGAGAATATTTTCATTTTTTCTACATATATTGAAAAACGAAAATCACGACAAGTTATGCCGATATGCCAAAAGTAGTGATAAAACCATATGAACAACGAGTTTTTCTCTTGTACCCAAAAAAACTTTGCAAAATTGAAGAGTTTATTCAGATCTCTTAATTTGATTTCTCGCTTCTAATTCATCATTTATAAACCGAGTTTATCATATTACTTTTTATATAGCTCTATGAAATTTGAGGTAAAAGAAATAAAGAAAAAAAAGAAGTAAATAAACTAATTTTGGGCAATCTTATTTTATTTGGAAAACTTATGCTATGAATCGGACAATTATTGTCGATTTAATGAACTTATTGACAAAAAAAAACTAATTTTATTTACCTTTTGTGGAGTAATTGTTTATTGCTCAACTCATTCATATGTATCATACATCACACACATAAACGCGTGGCAAATCTAATGTTAGTAAGACATGGGTGTTTAAGCAAAATTAAAAAGTACAGGGGGTAAAAAGTCAAAAAAGAAAAAACATAAAGGACCTGCATCGGAAAAGAAAGCAAGCTCTATAATAATTCCGTAACAGGATTATATTCATGAACACCAGAAGCAGCCCAAAGTCTTTGATTAAACTCATCTTGCATCTCATCTGGAACAAACGGTGTTCTACAAAGAGGACAAGTTTTTTGATCATGATCCATCCAACGATCGAGACAGCTTCGATGAAATATATGTCTGCAATTTGTTAGCCATCGTATCTCTTGTTCTCCTTCGAATTCGTATAAACAAACAGCGCAAGATTCCGGAAGATCTTCACCGGAATTTGTGAGCTCTTCGAATTTTATTACTGGTAAGATCTCACGGATTAAAAGTGCAGAGAATGGTGAACGGGTTTCGGGTATTCGGGTCGGGTACGATGTGTAATCGTACCCGGGCCAGGTTTGATCCATTTCGAGAAAATCGGAAAGACCTAAGAATTTGAAGATTGAGAAGACGATAGTTCGAATGAAACCGAGAATCGAAAGTGTTTGTACAAAAAGCTTTGGTAAAAATACCTCTGTGTAACCTACTGGAAATCCCATGGAGAATTAGGGTTTGTAGTGAGTGAGTTTTTTTTTTTTTTTTTCTTTTATTAAATTGATTTTTTTATTATACTGAGAAGTTTGATTTATAGGACAAAGGAGGAAGAAGATGAAGATGGTTACAGTACACATCAAAACGACGTCGTGTCATGTGAGATTGATTATGATAAAGTTAACTGACTGTGACGTAACTTACGAAAGAGTAGGAATGCGAAAAGCGAAAAAAGGGAATAAGATTGGTCTGTGAGATTTGGTTATGTCACCAATATTATTTAATTGGCTACGTGCGTCTCTACAGTATAAGGCATCTACAAGTTGCACGATGATCGGCACACGTGGCACGTGCGGTTGATATGAGATGTTGATCGATGTGGATTGGTGAATTTAATTCGTTCTATTATTTTCATGCTTATTTCATAAAAGAATTGCTTTATTTATTTTTATTTTATTTTTAGGGATTCGTTATAAAGTATTATTTTATTTAACACGTGAATATTACACTATGTAGTTAAAAAAAAAAACAAGACTACGTTCTTGGTATTAGGACAATTTCTCACACGAACGAAACAAATATAGCATCAATTATTATCTTCAATAAATAATAACAATAAATATGGTAATTTATTTAATCAAAGATCGAACGGCTGACATTTGTTACCTGTATCAAACGTCAAAAGAAGCATAATGCCTATTAGAATTTATACTTTTTAAAGAAAAACATAGGATATATTAAAAATTATATTATTTTTGTAAATAATGAAACTAAGCTAAGTATCTAACTATTAGGTTCTTTTCTTTCTTTATCAAGTTTCAACTTCTCTTTTCCCCTTTTTATGATTATGTGTTAGTATAGGTGTACATATCAAATAATGAGATATGTCACATATAATTTACTATTTTTTTTAGCAATTAGATCATCATAACATAATTTATAACTTAAAACCATAAACCTCAAATTCTATTGTACTGAATTATTTCATTCATTGAATGTGTAAATATAATCATTTGATTATAATGTATTTTTTCATTCGGAGATAATCACGATGGAATACGTGGCATCAATTAGGTTGCATGATGTACACGTAGTGTTCTAGATCATTCTAGTTTTTGGACTATTTCATCTCTTATTTACTGTCCATGTGTCTTGTAACTCGAATGTCTATTTGGACTATTATTAATAAAATTTAGCAAAAATAAAATATTTTTTTCACTTGTAATGTTTTTTATCAACTTTACTCAATCATTATAGAAGAGAAGAAATTCCATTTGTGGACACAGATCTTACAAAAGATTTCTGCAAAACTTTTTTTTTATCGATCTCTGCAATACCTTATAACATTATGAACCAGAAAATTAATTTTTTGTAAAAACATTCATTGCATTTGTTTATGTTAATTTATATATTTGACAACATCAAAATTTTAATTACTTCAAATTTCAAAAATGATGATAATATAAGTTTTGAATTCAATTGCAAGATAAAAGAAAAAGGAAATTAGGTTGAGTAAAACATGGCAAAAGAAAAAGTTAGAAATGAAGAAAGTAAAAGAGAAACAAGAGAAGAGTGAGTGTGGGACATGGAGGCATTAAAGTGAAGGAATAGAGATGATTAATAAAGATGAAGAATCAATCTTATCTATAACCCTCTAGTTATTTAATTACATATTTGATATATATAAGTAATAATTATACGCAAGTGGCCTTTAGTCAAATGACATAGATAAGTCCATAAAACAGTAGATGCACTTGCATATTCTGGGATCGAGTCCCGCCGCCTGTATTATACAAGAACTTGGTTAATGGGTCTGTCAGTTGTTGGCCAATATTATTGATAAAAAAGTAATAATTATACAAATGAAGAAAAAAAAAGTCCAATATATTTTTAAGAAATAAAATGAGTGGTGGGGCTAAGAGTTTACAGGAAACAAGTCGTCGGTGGTAATGATCCTTCCACCAACCGGCAAAGCTTCATGCCTCTCCTATTATGTTATTTCAATTCCTATTTATAATCAATTGATCGTACGTTGTCTTATAATGACAGTCTATTCAGCTAATTAAGTAGGAACGTACATGTGATTAATTTTAAATTTACCAATGTTTGATTCTAGAAAGTCATGTATATCCTCATATGAAATATGTAATTTAGAGTTTTTAAATATGTAATTTAGAGTTTTTAGAGCTTTTAATGTAATTTAGACTTAATTGAGGGAGAATATAGAGGTGTTCAGAGGAGTCTTTATGCGCTCTAGTGTGGGCTACGGAGTCTTTGTTGTCCCTACAAATATCAAAATTGGAGTTTGTGACATATTACGAAGACGTGTTCAAGATCATGATGCAGTAAAAAGAGTGACCGGCTTTTCAATCATATCAGAAGGACTATGTTAGGTTAAAATCTATTTTTTACTCTGTTTCTTTTCATGTAATCCTAAAATCTTTAAATCATAAGACTGATGCTCTCGCTCGTAGTATTAGAGAGTCAACCAATAATTTAATGTTGTAAACTTTTCGTTGGCTTTCGTAAGGCTCTAATATTATTTGAGTTGACAAAAAAATGTGACAGATCTTGTCAATCTACTTATTAACATAAAAAAGAATCATTTACTTAAAAACTATATATATATATATATATTAGTTAACTACGAGATTTAGATATTCAGTCTCATTTAATTATTGGCATGTAGTAAGTCCACTAAACGCAGACACACTTGCATATCCAGGGATCGAGTCATACTCTTGTATTACGCAAGAACTTGGCTAATGGATCGGCTAGTTGTAGTCCAATGTTTAAAAAAAAAATCTTTAAGTTCGGAACTAGCTATTGGTAATATCAATATAAAAATGTAAATTTTCTCTCCCAAAAATTGTTTGATGTTAGGAAAAATCGAATTCTCCAAAAACACAACTCCATATATTTTCAAACTTAGTATAACATATAATTATTTGTTATAGGGGAGCAGGACCGTTCCGAACAAATCAAAGGCCATGTGTTTCTAAAATAAAGAAAGGCCCTATAGTATATAATTTCAGAAGTTAAATATATGCATCAAGACATTTTTATTTATAAAAAATATTAAAATAAAGAAACTCCTATATATAAAAAATTACATTATTTAACCAAATTGTATAGTTCTTTTAGCACATGTTGAAGCAAACTCGTCAACTATTTTTTCAACGTTTAATTCTTCTAAAAGTCACTTTCGATTGCCATTAGAGCTAAGCCGTTTAGTCTTTCTTGTGACATAGTTGACCGCAAATATGACTTCAACAACTTTAATTTTGAAAAACTCCTTTCTGCAGAAGCAACAGTTACACGAATAGTTAGCAAAATTCTATATGTAATAGTCATATTTGGA
Source organism: Lepidium aucheri (assembly GCA_900406435.1). NCBI lineage: Eukaryota > Viridiplantae > Streptophyta > Magnoliopsida > Brassicales > Brassicaceae > Lepidium > Lepidium aucheri. Next base: position 88,940 of record OVBA01000116.1, on the reverse strand, counting down.
AAACAATTATATCTCTTCAAAATCTCTGACACATCAATTACCCCTATATTATCTTGTGGTAAAAACTCTTTAAATAGTTTCAATTCAATAAAAAGTTCATAACCATTTATGTCTAACAACTCACTTTTTCTAAAGCATTTTCAAGATGAGTACAATGCAATTTTAGACTTGTATCATCTAATGATTTTAATTTAGCAGAATTACATAAAAACCCAAAAATATTATCATATAATTCATATTGTTCAAACCTTTTATTCAATGAAACTATAGCTTGATCTACAATATAAATAAAATACTCAATTCTAAAAGCATCTTTGGCAGATAAAAGAGGTTCAACATTATCAATCTCATCATGTTGTCTTTTTCGAATTTTACGTTTTTCAAGAAAAACATGGTCAATATCAATTTCAGTAGCAATTTCTTTAGCTACAATCAAAGCATTAGCAAATCCAGTTTCTCTATAATTTTTGAAAAAAGAAACTAAGTTTTTTATCTCTTCCATGGCAGCAGCAATTAACATGTCTTTTGATTGTAATTTTTTTACTAATTAAATTTACAACATGTAATATATCAAACCAAATAACTACGGCTAATAAAAATTCAAAATTTCTAAGTTCATGCATTGCTAAAGATTTATCTTCACTTTGTATCATAGGATCATTATCAGTTTCAGCTACTTGAAATTAAGCTTCTCTTATATCAGATATTTGAAATCTTACCGCTTTGATGCTTTACAAACGACTTTCCCAACGTATCGTTGATAAAGATTTTAAAGTTAAACCTTTAACATTTTCTTTTAAGATATCCCACCTCTTTGTAGATTTTGAAAATAAAGTATATAAGCATTGTATTACTCCAAAAAATCTCTTACCTTGGCAGAAGAATTTCCAATGTCACATAAGAGCAAATTAAGACTATGACAATCACATGGAGAGTAAAAAGCTCTAGGGTTCAAATTCAAAAGCTTTTTTTAAACACCTTGATGCTTACCTTTCATATTTGCTCCATTATTATATCCTTGACCTTGCACAGTATCAATATCAAGATCTAAGGAAATTAGCACATTTCGTAAAACTTCAAAAAGTCCTTGTATGGTTGTATCATTAACTTTTAAAAATTCAATAAAAAATTCTTCTATTTTAAAAGAATCTGATTAAATATCTACACACCTAATAATTAAAAATATTTGTTCTTGGTGGCTAACATCAGGAGTGCAATCTAATATCACAGAAAAATATTTTGCTTCCTCTATCTTTGTAATTGTTTTAGACTTAATTTGAAAAGAAATTAACCAAATTAACTCATTTGGGATCTTGTGGCTAAGATAATATTGATGACTATGACCATTATTAATACGATCAACATGTTCTTTCATTATTGGATCAATTTCAGCTAACATTTCTATCAATCCCAAAAATTACCATTATTATTTTGGTATAATTTTTCATTTTCCCCCTAAATGCTAAAGTATGCTTTGCAAGATATTTTACAATAACAATAATTCTAAATAATACTTTTTCCAATATTCTTTTTCTTTCATAAGTTGTTCTTGAGAGATTTTATCAATAGTTTTATTTTGTTTAAATCTATGTTGCAACTCAATCCAAGCAGCCATATTGCATATATGATCTCTACGTTGTTCATGTTGATATAGTCTTTAACTAAGATGCGTCCAATCTACAAAACCTTCATTCACTAATTGACCTTTTTTCAAACCTTTCTTAAAAATCTTACAACAAAAACAAAAAACTCTATCAAGTTCTTTAGAATAAACAAGCCAATTTTTATCACATGACTCACCATTTGGTAATTTTTTTGTGTAAGAAGATGAACAAAACCTCTTACCAACTTTGTTCTTAGGACCTTTTACAATAGATAAATCTTGTCTAGGACCGGCTTTTGCTAAAATATCTATAGAATTTTGATCAAGAGCATCCCAATTTCTAGGATCATGTATATCAAGTAAAACATTATCACGTATTTTATTTTGTTTATTTTCATAATTGTTGATCTTATTTTCAGTTACGACATCTTCTTTTTTATTATCATTTATTTTACCATCATGACAAATTATCTCTTCACCACTTTGAAAATTTTTAATCAAAAATTTATCAAGTGCTCCTCTTTGAATATTTATAAATTTTTCTGTTTTTCATTTTTTTTCGTTTTTCATAACCTGATTTTTGTTTCATGATTATCTACCTAATCAATTATCAAATAGAGCAAAGCAAATAACAGTGGAACCTGGAAAAAGAGACGATGGAGCTCTATAATTTGAAGCTGCTCCAAATATGGATGATTTACCTTTAAAAGAAAATGGTCAATAAAGTATTACTCTCTCCGTTTCAAATTAAGTATCATTTTAGGATTAAATCTTTGTTTCAAATTAAGTGTCATTCTCATTTTTAAATGTAGTTTTAACCAATAAATACCTATTATAACCTCAGCTTATAACAATATAAACAATTAGCATTAATGTAAATTTATGTAATTAATGAGGATATTATAGACAAATTAAACAATTTTTTAAATTGTGTGAAAATTCCTAGAATGAAACTTAATTTGAAACGGAGGGAGTAGTAAATTTGTAAATATGATACTACAAATACATAAAACTAGTATAAAACATAATAAATTTTCGTACCTTTTTCTATGATCGTTAAAACTTGGAACTCACAAAATAACTAATATCCTTTAAGCAAAGTGGATAAAAACTATTATAATTGCAGAAACTATTTGTTTGTTTTAACAAGAAGAGAGAGTGATTTTTTTTGTTGTTGTAAAAAGCAGATGTAAAAATCTTTGTAGATATAATTGTTATATATAGTGTGATTAAAGATTATTCTCTAGAATCATTTAACGTTTACCAAATTATGTGATCTATTTAAATTAATTAAATTATTATTGATTAATAAAAATCAAACCATCTAACGTTCACTTGTAGTGAATCAAATTGAAAAATCTAATACTAATTTTTGGAAATAAATTGACCAAGTCTAAACCAATAATATGGTATTAACTTAATTTGATTAATATCAATTATTGTAAATAAAAAAATTTCTTGTTAGAACAAGACATAGAATCTGGGACTCGACCTAAAAAAAGAAATGGAAACGTGAGAAGTGGTAAATTTAGTTAGTTATAGGCCTTTTGAATAATCGGTAGATTACTCAAAAAAATTTAAAAACTTTTATTTTGTTGGTTTTAACTTAATAAATCTACTATTTTGGTAGATCTATTACAAATATGTAAAACGGAAAAGAAAAAATAGCAAAAAGCATCGAAATTTTTAAAAACTGCCATTTTTAGGGTTTCTAAAGCTTGAAATCGCAGAAAAGTAAAAGAAAGAAGAAGATGAGTGTGAAAATTCATTTTTGCCTCTCATTTAAGATAAAGTTAAAAAATTAAAGAGAAATGGATAGAAAGAGACTCGAACCCTGGTTATGAAGGACAAATTAACAGTGGATCCTGCTTATTACGTTCACCACTACACCACACATTTATTTCATGTACTGCTTCACGAATATTTATATATCACCTATAAATTTTAACAGTGGATCCTTGATTTTTGTGGATCCTGTGACGGGTCCCACATAATACTTGCCCAAATACGCCCTTGTAGGGGAGACTTGATGTCACAAATTGAACCATAGATAAATAAGCAAATTGGTGCATTAGTTCTATTTATGAAGTTAATTATGATGTAATATATTCATATATATATATATATATATTATTCTCGATTATACTGTTCATGTCTAATAAATCATTCACGAGAAATACAGAAAATATCTAAAAGACATGAACTATCAACGTTTAATAAGCTCATTGGAGTTGTTACAGTCAGAATCATTATAAATCTTTCTGACAGGATGTATATATAGTACAATAATAACTCAATTAATTAATATGTATATTTATTTATTTTTAAATTATTTCATTAGATTTACTTTAAAATTGTGTACCCAAATGTCACGAAATTCAAACCAAACTTCAATCATGACATTCGTGACGCTAGACTAGTCACCGAACATACATGTTTTCATTTTGATGTCTATATATATAATATATATAAAACGACAAAAAACAAAAAATGCAATTTATTTTTCACAAAATTTGTGGGATCTTATTTTTGCCGGATCAAAAGCTTAGATATTAATTCATTAGTGCAGATGCTTTTATTCCCGTACAAGGTCTTTTCAACTGTTGCAATCTTTATTTTCACAGTGATTTCTTATTTCTACAGTTAAGATTTCGTGTATTTGGGTCTATTTCAGTAGTTTATTTTTTTCTATTTCGTAATTATGATTTTTTGTCATATATTGTATTATATCGTTTTCGATTTTTTTTGACAGAAATACAAAGAAACAAAGAAGGCAGAAGAAATAAAAAACTACAGAAAAGACAAAAATACAAGACAACAAACGAAGAACTAATAACAAAACTAACACCGAAAATGAAGAAAAAAGAACCCAAATGCCAAAGATAGCAAAAGCACCACACATGATCACGTTGATACTTTCAACTTGTTGCCACGAGCGACTCGATCCAAGAGACAGTCCTCATACATGAATCTAAGAATGCCTACAGCTTTGTCAAGGAGTAATCCGAGGAAAACCATTGCTTCTTAACATCTCCACCGTCGTAAATACTATCGAGTATGCAGTCGAACGACACAACAACCTAATCTAAAACTTCCACCTCACCACCTAATCTAACAGATGTTGGAACTTTAATTTGAATGAGAAATAGACGTCATAGTTCTTTTTGAACTTTACAATTATTATTGTTGTTACAAATTTGTAACTTCAAAATCTTTTCCATTAAGGAGAACTATCTCATAATAATGTGAAATAATTACAAAAGATTTGTCATTCATGGCTATCTTGACTCTATATATAATGTCTTGATCTTTTGATCAAAGAATAGACAACAACAATTTCTTCTCTTCTACCTCACAAAGCAAGTTTTCTCAAGAGAGTATAGAGTAGTGTTTCTTGGTTCATAAATTCTATAAAAGAGTGAAGCTTTTATAGTCTTATATATGATTGTATCCTGGGATTTAAATGCACTAATATTATAACCTTACTGTGAGAGCTCTTTTGGATTCAGGAAAAAGAGTTATCTTTTGACTTCACATCTTAATTTTCCTTTAAATTGTTCTTAGAGTTAGTGGTTGGTTTGATTCTTTTTGTAAAACGCTTATATCAATTAATTGATATTATTTATGAGCCTTACAACAGACCCTAAACTAAGCCGCAGAAGCAAGTGAAGGACCAACACCTAGACATAGCTATCCTCGTACTAAACTACGCGGCTTGCAAACAGATGCAAAGCCGGATAAGGATAGAGATAACCTGCTAGAACTCCACTGGCGGAAGGCTTTTCGATGAGAGATAAAGGCGACCACAGAACATCAGACTTGCTGGAGAGCTGAGAAGCCAGGATTTGGCCAGGTCCTATTCATGACGGGATGATGGAGGACCAGAAAACACCAACGCCAACAGCTCCGTCGCTGAGGACATGGCAGTGCAACAATTGTCTTCCTTCTAAAGCCTTGCTGTCCTTAAGCAGCCGGAAAAGAAGACTGTCACCACACCACCCACAGTACTCGGCAGAATGATGAACGGGAGAGAAACTAGAGCGGAGGAAAAGATCTAGATCTAACGCGCGTTGGTCCAAGGCAGAAGAAGAAAGGGAGAATATGGAGAAGAGGAGAAGGCGGTGATGACCAGAGACTGCCAGAAAGAGCGAACACCGGTGAAAAAGATGCGCTCAGGAGAGAGAAGATAGTGGAGCGACTGGAGAGATGGTTCTGATCCAATGCTTTCACAATTTTTTCTATGATTTTTCTCTTTTGAACTTTAATTTCTATATTTTTAGTTATGTTTTCAGGGTTTCTGTCGGTTTTATCCATATTTATCGTTGTAATATATAAATAGTATATCCTTTTAATATAATTCCAATGAAAAGAAGTTTTTTATAACTTTATATATATAGGTCAAGAAAAATGAAATAAAAATAAAGGAAAACTCTAAAACGATAAGAGAAACAAAACAAGTATGGAGATTGGTGTGTTGATTAGGATGTGTTGTAATGAGGCCGAGACAGTCACATGGCCCTATTGCTTCTCTTCTCCGATCTCTCCCACACTTGTCTTTGTCATCTCGCTGTTTCATTTTGATTACACTCTCGCACCATCTCTTTCTTTGGTCCCATTATGCAACCATACGAATCTATATACTCATCTTATTTGACTGTTTCTTGTTTTATTCATACATTCATATACCCTACTAGAAACCCATTTTTGATTCAATGTTTTGATCTTGGTTTTTAGATGCATGATGTTTTGGTTGATTCTCATGTTCAATCATTACTTTATTTCTATTTGAATCAATTTGTTTAGATTATGATGATGAAATGAAAGCATGACAACTCAACTTTTTTGTTTATCACTATATGATTACTATACCAACAAAATTTTAATTATTGGAGTTCTTGTCCTGTTTAGGAACTTTTTTTTATAATCGGCTGGATAGTATGACTAAATTCAGAATAGTCCACAAGATTTCTAGAAATTTGAGTTTTCTTTCGATTAAGATATTTACGAGTAGTCAAAGATGTTTCAGTTGAAGAGATTCATACCCTGCAAAAACATATAGTGTTTAGAAACATTTTTTAATAATCGGGAGAATTATATGATTAAATTCAGAATAATCTTTGAAATCTATAGAAATCCGAGTTTTGTTGCCTTTTAAGATGTTTACGAGTAGTCAAAGCAGTTTTCAATTCAAACCCTATCAAAGAAAAACAATTAGAGTGAATTTTCAAAACTTAATATGTTCAGGAATTTTTGTTGTTGATATTATAATTGAGATAATATTGTATAAAGTTACTATAAATATGTAATCAGGTTAGTGTCCAATCTCAATCTCTTATGTTTTTTTAGTTCCCTACTACCTTTGGGAATCTAACTTAAATGGAATGTATACAGCTAACGTGGTGCTTTCGTGTTTAGTTTTGGATAATAAGATTAGGTATTAGATTTGATTGATGAATGATAAAAAGAAAACATCACACAAAACATGGCTAATCACAAGATGTTTGAAAATTTTGGCTTCCTATAAAGCAGTAGTGGATTTGAGAAAAATGGAAAAACGTACAATCATTCGCTATTTATGTTTTCATAGATATAGTCATTTTGCTAATGCATTGTACAAGTCTTACATTTCGTCTTGTCTTTATCCAAAACATTATTTGGTACCACATCATGTTGTATTTTGCTTTGTACCACTCCATGTTCAAAAAATAAATAAATGAAAATTCAATATTGTTGGAGGCGGACCTAAGTCCAGTAATGGAGGGGTATAGATGAGAATGTGTTATTTGACACGCATGAATTAAAAAAATATTTGTTTAAGTATTAATTTTTTAACAAGACAAGAAAAAAGAATAAGTATTTGAACTAGTTGGAACCAACTATCAATTCGTATTGAAATCCTCTCAGCCACCTGCTGACAACTCTCTCGTCGAACTGCCGTCGACAACCGGTATCGAACTCCTTCTATCCCAACATTCACAAATCAGAAATTAGACCTTCACGAACAACACTAGGACCACTATCTCTGAAGATTGAAACTCAGACTCCGCTAATTCCATGCAATGGATCCTCATCTACTCGAAAGACTAAGATCCATCAACATCAGCCAAGAAGAGACAATAGACCTTCCGATAACCGGCGATTATGGGAATCTCTTGCAAGAAAAACCAGCAATCATCGGTAAACTTTTGAACCCTAATTCCCAAAGTATTGCTAGACTCATGCTAGGAATGCTTAGGATCTGGAAGCTTAGCAATAGAATCAATGGAATGGTACTAGGAAAGGACTCCTTCATTTTCCAATTCCAATCGGAACAAGACTTAGAAGAAGTTTTAAAATATAGCTTATGGAACTTTGAAAATTGGGCTTTCACCATAGCTAGATTGGATAAAAAACCATAATGATAACAAGCTAACCAATATCCTGATTTGGATTCGCATATTGGAGATCCCAGCTAAATTTTTTACTCGGGACCTCTTTCACGCCATCGCCAACTCCTTAGGTGAAGTCTTAGAGGTGGTTCAGACCCCAATAAGACTCACCTACAACAGTTCGTAAGGGTTAAAATAGTTTTCAACACAACCAACCCTATAAAAAACTCAAGAACCTTCAAGCTTCCATGCGGAGAAATCATAAGGGCCAAAGTGGAATTCGAAAGAGTGAGGAATGTATGCAATCTTTGCAAAAGACTTACACATAGTGAAGTCAAATGCCCGTTTTTTACAACGTAACAACGAGAGAACCCTGACAACAATCCCAAGAATCCATCAGAAGAGGCTGATAGTTCTTCTTGCAATGAAAAGCAACTTGTCAGACCCAACCAGAAGAACAGAATAACAAAGGTGAACGATAACACTGATAAAGATAGCGAGGGGCTGGGAATATTGGATAGAACAAACACCAGTGAATGGAGATCCACTGAGCCATTAGATGGTAAAACCACACACAAAAGAAGACATCAGGAAAGAAGTTGCAGGATGGGAACTACAGAACAAGAATCTGAGCCGACAACCTTTGAAGCTCATAAGGCCAAGTCAAAGGTGACCACACTGAGAATTGGAGGAACTAATGACTCTAAGAAGGAAACGCAAACCAAGATGACTGTAACTGGGAAGGCTTTTAGGGTTTACAAATCAAACAAAAAGCAGAAAATCATGCGAGAACAAGCACATACTCAGGAAATGCAGATAGTGATCAATATAGAAGGTCAGGTGGCTCCCCTTAAGCCACCAATGGAACAATGAGTGTCTTAAGTTGGAACTGTCAGGGAGTGGAGAACACTCTGACAGTTCGACGTCTTAAGGAATTTAGGAAGAACCTATTTCCAGACATTTTTTCCTCATGGAGACCAAGAACACATCACAGCGAATGCTAGCTATTCAAAAATGGACTGGCTATGACCACCTACTCACTGTTAAACCCAAGGGCCTCAGCGGGGGTCTTGCACTATTCTAGAAGGATTATCTCAACCTCAAAGTCACTAGACACTACAAAATTACATTGACACGGAGCTCACACTTGGCAACCTATCAGTCTCGATCACCTTCATTTATGGACACCCAATGATCAACAAAAGAGATGCAGTATGGAAAGAAATACAATCCTTTGGAGAAAATAGATCTGCCCCGTGGCTCCTGATAGGTGATTTTAACGAAATGACCTCTAATGAAAACAAATTAGGGAGCCCTGCAAGAAGAGAGAGCTCATTTCTCAGTCTTAGATCCTTCTTTTCTAACTGTAGACTCAGGGAGATCGAAAGCACTGGTTCTCAATTCTCATAGACTGGGGTTAGAGGTGACCATTGGATACAGTGCAGCCTAGACCGCTGCTATGAGAATGTGGACTGGTTTCAAAATTTCCCAAGGTCTAACACAACTTACATGCTAATTATGGGATCTGATCATAGACCCCTCCTCACTAAAATCATCCCAGATGATACAAAATACTTGCCAAGATTCTGTTTTGATAAAAGGTGGATTAACAAGCAAGGCTATAATGAGATCATCCAGAATGAATGGAGCGCCGCAATTTCCTCTCCAAGTGGTGACATCATGGGAGCTCTTACTAGATGCCGGAAAAAACTTGCTCAATGGAAGAGGATCACTAAAACAAAATATAGGACCAAGATAGACAGAATCCGTGAGGAACTAGATAAAGAGATGGAGAAATCTGACCCAAATATACGAAGAATTGAAGAACTAAAGTACTACATCAAAACCTTCTACATAGAAGAAGAGCAATTTTGGAAACAAAAATGCAAAGGAGATTGGATCAGAGCTGGAGATCAAAACTCCAAATTCTTCTATAACTATGTTAAGTTCCAGAGAATCAGGAACAAAATTGTTGCGCTCAAAGACCAAAACGGAGTTCTACATTTTGAAGAAGGCTCGAAAGGCAACATAGCGGCTGATTACTTCAGAGAATTATTCCAGTCCTCCAAACCATCTGACATATATACGGCCCTCGCAACCATGGAACCTAAGGTCACCTAGGAGATGAATAACAATCTAATGGCTCCAATATCAGACTTGGAAGTCACACAGGTAGTGTTCAGCATTCAAGGAGATAGTGCACCAGGCCCCGATGGTTTCATGGCAACCTTTTTTCACAAACACTGGAATTTAATCAAGGAAAGAGTCATGCAAAAAATCAAAAAAGCCTTCAGCAATGGAACATTTCCATGGGATTGGAATTACACTCATATCGCCCTGATACCCAAGACACAATCTCCCAATGAAATGAAGAATTTAAGACCAATCAGCTTATGCTCGGTTTAGCCAAAATCCTGGTCAAAAGATTACAACATATCTTACCCCAAATCGTTTCTGAGACTCAAGGTGCATTCACAGCGGGAAGACTAATAACAGACAACATCCTACTGGCTCATGAAGTGATGCATCACCTAAACTCCAACTCAGATGGGCAACACAACTTTATGGCCATTAAGACCGACATGTCTAAAGCCTACGACCGAATGGAATGGCCGTTCATGGAAGCAACACTATACAAACTTGGATTTTGTGCTGAATGGATTCAAAGAATCATATTCTGTGTCTCCACTGTGAGATACTCCATTCTTATTAATGGTACTCCATATGGCTTTGTATCCCCGCAAAAAGGAATTCATCAGGGAGATCCTCTATCTCCATTCCTCTTTGTTCTTGGAACAGAAGCGCTCACTCACATGATGAATAAACAAATAGGAAGGGGCAACATCTCAGGAATTAGATTCAATAACCAAGGGCTAGTAATTCAACATCTACTATATGCTGATGACAGTATGTTCATATGCGAGACTAGGGAGAATGAAGCCAAATGTCTCAAAGAAATCTTTGACAAATACGAACATATCTCTAGACAGAGAATCAATTTTGAAAAATCTTCCATTGCTTTTGGATCGAAAGTACCAAAAGAAAAAAGGAGCACATTAAAAGAGCTTTTCCAAATACGTACTGATCATGGTATTGGAAGATATCTAGGTCTTCCAGAATGCTTCAAAAGGAAAAAATCAAAAATATTTGAGTATATCTCAGAAAAACTTAGACACAAAACAAATAATTGGTTTGCTAAAAACCTATCTTTTGGTGGTAAAGAAATCATGATCAAAGTCGTAGCTTCTGCCTTCCCTGTATATGCCATGACCAGCTTTAGGCTATCCAAACTCAGTGCCAGAAGATCACAAGTGCTATGCTACAATTTTGGTGGTGCAACAATAAGGAAAGGAAGAAAACCCCTTGGGTATCGTGGTCCAAAATGTGTAAACCCAAAAATAAAGGTGGATTAGGATTCAAAGTCCTTGAGGATTTTAACTAAGCGTTGTTGGCCAAACAAGCTTGGAGGTTGCTTACCAAGCAGGACCTTCTTCTAACCAAAGTATTCAAAGCCAAATACTACCCTGCAAATGACTTTCTCTTAAGCGGCATACGAACACAGGACTCCTACGCTTGGAAAAGCATTTGCTTTGGCAGGGAACTTCTGGAAAAAGGACTCCACAGACAAATTGGTGATGGTAGAGAGACATTCGTTTGGACCTATAAATGGATATTGGATGATTACCCTAGAGCCCCAATCAGCAAACATAGTAGATTTAATGTCAATCTTAAGGTCTCTGAACTCATCCAAGATGGGAACTGGAACACACATTCAATATGGAACACGTTTCTTGCAAAAGATGCAGAAACTATACTAAGGAACCCACCATGTGTGGCCAACAAAGACTCGTGAATCTAGTGGATGAAGCATTCTGGTGAGTACTCTGTTAAAAGTGGATACAACATCACACAACAGTTAGCTGACCAGAGAGATAACTCAAACCAAATGCCAATCAGACTGGACAATCTGCTCAAAAGCAAAATTTGGAACATCACAGCCCCAAGGAAAATTCAGATATTCCTTTGGCGAGCCTTATCGAATGCACTAGCTGTTGCAACAAACCTTAAAAAAAGAAAGATCACGACTGATGATACTTGTATCATTTGTGAAGCTGGCCCTAAAACTGTCAACCATTGTCTTTTCATCTGTCATCCGGCCAGACAATTATGGGCTCTAACACTACACCCAATGCCTCAGACAGGTTTCTCGACTACCTCCCTAACTTCGAACATGAGTTTTCTGTTCAATCATCAACATCCAGAGAACAGAATAAGCAAGCACAGCAAGATATTCCCATGGATACTCTGGATGATTTGGAAAACAAGAAATGAAATTGTGATTAAAAACAATAGGCGTAACCTGCAAGCCAAAGCCTTGGAATGCATAGCAGAACAAGAGTTATGGGTTAAAACCACAGAAAAGAATGATCCCCAACCCATAACCAAGGACCTGGCACACCATCAGCCATATAATATAGGAAACAACTGCGACTTACACTCAATTAGGTGGCACATTGCTTGGTCCAAAAACGCTAAATTAAGTGGAGCTGCCTTCATTCTACGAAAATTGGATGACAATTCCCTTATACATGGAAGACACACCATCACAAGCGGCCTTGACTACATGAGCAATGCCTTAACTGGCCTACTCTGGGTACTGGAAACAACATTGGAGCTACGAGTGATTAATCTGAGAGTGGAAATTGATAATCAAACCATTCTGAAGGCCATTCTTGAACCTGCCAAATGGCCTAAATTCAGAGCATGGCTCCACAAACTCCAAGGAACATCCATCAAATTCCAGAACTGCAATTTTGCGGGAGTTCACTCAAATGAAAACAGAGTAGCAAGGATGATAGCAAAGAGTGTTACCAAGGAGGGGAGATACACAGATTATTTAGCTAGAGGGCTGCCATACTAGATCAACCACAACAGAGCTCAAGACTATCCAATAGCGTTCTAATACCACTCGGGTTTTAAAACTCAAGCTAGATTAAGGGGCTTGGGCCGTCTGACTGAAGCCCACTAACTAGAGTAATGCATAGAGCTCCAAGGGCCTTAGAAGGGATTGGCGTTCTATGGTTTAATGGGCCTAAACCCAATTTGGATTTTATAACTTAGATATTTCCCGCCTATATATTGAAGGACGCTTCGATCCCCTCAACACGTCAGATAAGTCAGCTCTCTACAAGCCTTGCTTTTCATCATTATGTTGGAGTGAACACGGTTAATCATTACTTAGGCTCTTACGGCTAACTAGCACTAGATTGTCGCTTAGTACGGCTAAACCACCCAGAAGCACTAATCAGAAATTGACATCTAGCATGGAAGGCTGATAATATAAAGGTTAGACGCACGAAATCATTTCAATAAGGAAATCCTTAGCGTGTTACGCTAAGTATGAAATAACTTATAACGCGCATGGGATACGCTGAGTCCCGAGGAAAAACAACCAATCAAAGGGGAAACTGAAGAGGCTGCAAGTGAAGTGCACAAGTAGAAATGCCTATAAATCCCAGAGGCAAGCAACGATTCACTACAGAAAGGTGGACAACGAGATGTGGAACTCTCTAAATCAATGGGACCTTGGCTGCAACAATCCAGCTGTTTTCCTTCCGGGTCAAATGTATCACGACATTCAAGCACAAAACAGGAAGAGCTTGCTGGTCCAGACTGTCAACCCCCTAGAACAAACATCTTTGAGCTCATTGAAGACATCCCAAAGGATTGGTGTCTACACACCTCTGTCAAGGGTCGTATGATTAACACAGAAATGGCGCAATTTGTCTTCAGTAATGAAGAAGACTTGAATGCTATTTACAGAATGCAGCCACTTACGTATAACGGCTGGCTCCTTGCAGTGGATAAATGGACGAATAACCAAGCTCTAAACCCGATCACCAAGGTCCACATTTGGATGCAGATCAGGTATCTCCCTATTCACTACGCTTCAGAGACAGCCGCTAGGCTAATAGCTTCCACTATGGGAGAGGTTTTAGAAATAGACCTCAATGAATTTGCTCTCACTAGGCCTCCTCTAATTAGAGTTAAAATACAGTTTGATCTGGCTAACAGACTTAGATACTATCAAAGTATCTTCTGTCAAAATGGTGAGAGATTTTTCGTGCAGTTCTACTTCGAATAGATTCACAAGTTATGCCTCACTTATCAAAAGCTCACTCATAGAGCGGTTCATTGTACGTATGTGCCAACCCCGGAAGACTACCTAGTGTTTCCTTCTCCACAAGAACACGACCTTTCCCAGGCAACATAAGTAGTGACTCCTTAACGGACTGGTCGTACTCAATCGACTCGCTAACAACACAACCTCATGCTCCAAGAGCTGGAACCAACACCATTACATCACACAGCATCTTTAGCAACAGAGTCACGATTGAAGATGTTCTTAACAATCCCACGACACATTCATGGCTGACGTCTCTCCGGGCCCCATTGATGCTGAGGTCACAATTCCTACCGAGGATGAAAACGTTGAGATGATAAGTGCTGCTGTTGGAGAAGACATCCCAGAGGAGAATAGAGCTGAGGAAGAGGCTTCACTGAACCAAGTCACAATGAACGACGAACCAGCCGAAGCAACACCAGGAGCATCAACTGGCTAGCTCAGTCTAGTGAGCTTCAACTCTGAGACCATGTGGTCATTCCTATAGCTGATTTCGAACTTAATATTTCTGTTTCTTTTGGGGCCAATTTGTATGTTTGGGCCATAAGTTAATTTTTCATGTTTCCTATGTCCTTTTATATGCTTGATTTCAATTCTCGACTACTTTTGTATTGGGTCTTGGCCTGGGTTTTAGAACCCATTATTAATATATAATCTTTTCGGGAAAAAAAAAACAATTGACACTCTTTCTAAAATAATTTTGACACCCATAAAATATTAGTTTGATTCTAATCCAACCATAAAAATCTTTAGCCTAATATAAAATAAAAGTAAAATTCATGTGGATTCACTTAACCTAATTAACCTAATTTATCAATAGGTAATCTCTTTTCTTTCTATTCATCTTTTTCTCTTTTCTATATTGACAATTAATCACTACACACAAAAATAATTCAACTTGCATAACTTTGATTAAAGTTAAAATCAATTGGTTGAAAAATTGAAGTGTGCTACATATAGAAAATAAAAAAACAAGTATTTAATAGTGTAATCGTATTGAAGTTTATTTTTAGTGATTGTTTGTTTTATCGAATAACATGTAATTGATAAATACTATAGAAAATAAAATAGTGATACATAATATCCATGATATAAGTGAACGAATAATATGTTTTTAATATAATACTGTGTACTAATATTTTCTTAATATCTTTTTGAAAATAAGTTTTTGACCCTTATAGATCGATATTGTAGCTCCGTCACTGCCTAGATCCTCTAGCCCACTAAGGATCCATGCATTTCAACCCATGCTAATAAAGTCCATAATTATATCCAAAGTGCAAATTCGGTTAATAGATCATGCCAAAAGTCCATTAACCTAATACGACACGACATAACTAGCATGCCAAAACGTCGTCCTACAAAAATAGTTTGGCGTCTGCAGAATACGACACAAACTGTTATCTAATTATCAATATGCATTTAATTCAATGACTTTATCGAGATCTGATTTTATGTTGGTTTATGTGTATCTAACTAATAGATTGGTCTTGATTTTCAGCATTTTTTATATAAATTGTGGTACTCTTTTACCCAATTAGAAGTTTTGTTTTCTATCATTGAGGTAATTACATTCAAGGGAGTTTTGTCATTTCACGTTTTGCTCAATGAGTTTTTGTGGAAGCTTCGATTTTACGGATTGTGTTGCTTTTCTAACTAGTATTTTCTTAGACGTTCTAACCTTTTATTTTCTTGTGTTTATATTTTTTTGATTTCCTATGTTAGGGCTTACACCATCTCCAACCCATTCTACTATATTACTTTTTTTTTTAAATTCTTCAATCAATTACTCCATTTTCTACTCCAATAATTAGACTCCAAGCATATATCTTTTTGTCACTTTGTTATAAATTTTCAATAAATCCCTTTTACTTTTCAAAGTTATAAATTTGATTAATATATTTTAACAATAATTTAAGAAACTAAACTATTATCTAAACTAAACATTCATTATTAGAATAAAAATCACATAATTAAAGATGGCCATTGTGTGAATTAAACATTGAATCATGTTTTTTAAAGTTATTTTAAGTATTTTATCTTTTATTTTGGTGCTAATTATGTGTTTTATGTTGTTAGTTTTTTTTCTTTTAAAAGATTTGTACTGTTAATTTAATTATTTGTGATCATTTTATTTTTATTGAATATATATATATTGTTTGTATATGTATATATAAAAAGTGTTGTTGCATTACACAATTTCAATTCAGTATATAATTAATAAAAACAATTGATTTCAACTAATTTGGTAATTAATATTTGATATAAATTAAAAAGTATAATTGTATTAACCATAATAAATGAAATATTTTTTCAAGGTAAATAAAAAGTATAGAAAAATTTTAATTTCAAGAACTTATTTGCTATATTTCTTTTTTTTTTTTTTTAAGTTAAATTATAAGAAAACATGGATCACTTTGTAGAAGAGGTACGTATGTAAGTGAGGTCCCACAAATGTAAAAGCCCATTGGATAAAAATGGGCCTTTGTGATTCGGCCCAACAATTTGAATTACCAATTTGATATTTATTGATTTATGTGGTGAGTTTATTATGTTCAACAAGAGAATCTAAGATATGGTGGGAAATAGTTGCCACGTGTCAATGAGTTAACCAATAGCGAAACACATTGCGTTATCCAAATAGATAATCAGATAAGCAGAATCTAAATCGTGTCATCAACAAGCTTTTATAGTTTATACTTCATTCCTTCGTTTTTTCTTCTAACACACTTTGAGTCTTGAAGGTCAAATAACATTGAGAAACTATGGCTTCTCTTTGTGCTTCTTCTGCCATCGCTGCCATTTCTTCTCCAAGGTATAGAACCTCATCTTCTTCTTCTTCTTCTCCATTGTGATTCAGATCTTTGTAATTAGTTTAGGCTTTATATGACTTAGGATAGTGATCCGTAGCAGAATTCGACTAGATTTGAGTTAAGATCATTGTTAGTGTTGGGGTTTGAGTTTTAGGTTTGTGGTTTTGTATGATGTATGTACAGTTCCTTTGGTGGGAAGAAACTGAGGCTGAAGAAGAAGTTGACAGTTCCAGCTGTGTCTAGATCAGCTGCGTCGGTGCGCGCCGTCGCAGCTGATCCCGATAGACCAATTTGGTTCCCTGGAAGTACTCCTCCAGAGTGGCTTGACGGTAGCCTCCCTGGTGACTTTGGATTTGATCCTCTTGGACTTTGTGAGTCTTTTTTAATCTCTTTTTAAGATTTTATAAACAAACTAGTTAGACAGTTTTTTTTACACAAAACCCTAATGACAAAATGGGACACATGGCAGCATCGGACCCGGACAGTCTAAAATGGAATGCACAAGCAGAGCTAGTCCATTGCAGGTGGGCAATGTTAGGAGCCGCGGGGATATTTATCCCCGAATTCCTAACAAAAATCGGAATCCTCAACACTCCTTCATGGTACACAGCTGGAGAGCAAGAGTATTTCACAGACAAAACCACACTCTTTATTGTTGAACTCATCTTAATCGGATGGGCCGAAGGACGTAGATGGGCCGATATCATCAAGCCCGGTAGTGTAAACACAGACCCAATCTTCCCAAACAACAAACTAACCGGCACAGACGTTGGTTACCCGGGTGGGTTATGGTTTGACCCATTGGGTTGGGGATCCGGTAGCCCGGCTAAGATCAAGGAACTAAGAACCAAAGAGATTAAGAATGGAAGATTGGCTATGTTGGCAGTGATGGGTGCTTGGTTCCAACATATCTACACAGGAACTGGTCCTATTGATAACCTTTTTGCTCATCTTGCTGATCCTGGTCACGCCACAATCTTCGCTGTAAGTCTAGTTTGTGTTGTTTTGTCTTTCTGAACAATGTTTTGTCTTGTTTATTTGACTAGATTTTATGTTTTGTCTTCTTAACAGGTTTTGACACCCAAGTGAGACAACAAGACAAAGAGATTTGCGTTTGTGTGATAGTGTTTGTACAAATATCGTTTTGAACTTAAACATATTATGTATTTATATCAATCGTATTCGAATGCAAATTAGGATTCACCATAACACACACTCGTTTCTTAACTCGATGCTCATTCGATCATACATTGCCTTAACATTGGATCATACATTGCCTTAACACTGGATCATACCAAACTCCTTTCTCCATTGGATCATATCTGCCCACATGTGCTTCGCTTTCTCGAGAGGGAAGCAAAGAATCTTCTTAATGCTCTGATATGAACTTGAAGAAAAGATGAATTCACAAGTATAGGATGCTCTTCAACAAAAGAACAACATGTATTGTTTACATCAGTGTTATTTGAATCTAGCTAAAACATCTTCTTCTTCAACAGAAGAGTACAAATCATGTTTTGTGATATACAAAAGACAATAATCACTTCCCTCAGATTAAAAAAATGGGTTCAAGTGAGGTTAACTTCACGCAAAACCTTTGCTACATCCTCTGGGAAAACTGGGTTTATGTAACAACCTGTGCCCATCTCAAACCCACCTACACCAGAAAGCTGAGGTACAATCTGTACGAACCAATGCAAATAAGGTAATTGTGATTCTATCACCTTGAGAGGAGAAGTGTGGATCATATAATTATAAGGCGGATCGTTCAGTTGCTTTGCTATCTTCTGAAGCATGAGTTTCAAAAGTCCACCAAGGTCAACAGCCTGTAAATTTATAAAACTAATGTAATATAATCCAGGAGCATAAATGGAACATAGAAGAGCAATAAAGGATTTACCTTGACATCATCTAGATGATGGAAGTGTGTAGAATGATCCTTGGGAATAATCCAAACCTCAAAGGGATACATAGCAGCAAAAGGAGCAACAGATACAAAAAAGGACGACTCATTGATCACAAAATGTTTTGGTTTAGCTTCACAAAGACAACATTTCCCGGTTTCGTCGAAATAATCTTTTGTACCATCAAGTCGTGAAGAAACTGTTGGAGGAACAATTGGAAGAGCCATAATCTGACTGTGTGAGTGACTCATTGATGCTCCAGCCGATGCACCATGGTTCTTGAAGACCTTTCGAAAAACAAAAGAGAGACAATTTGAGTGAATGAAATTATGTAAACATTTCAAAGCATTGATGGCTAAACAATAAACAGTGTTGCATTTCATTCCAAGTTCACTTACATAGAAATTTATACATTGATGAATCCATCTAAGTAGTGAGTTCAATGTAGTAACACAGCATGACAATTGAGGTTACTATTTAGGATCTATGGTAAGTATTTACCTGAATGTAATTGATGGAATCATGTTGAGCAATTTGCTCGATTCTCTTCTTATACGCGATCAAGACATCGCCGAGACCAGCTGGATCGAGATCAGAGAGCTGAATCGAGTGAACAGGGGTTTCAATCACCACATCGTGGAATCCGAATCCGACTATAGTACGAACTGTTGCCGATTCGTGTTGCGTCGATTGTGTCTCGAGATTTCTGCTAAGAGCTGGGTACAGATTCTCGATGACACGGATTTTCCAATTCGGTCCATCTGGTAAACGAAATATCTCCGGAGCGCATTCGTGCTCACGACCGATGCAAAAGGGACACGAGGAAGGTTTAGGGTTAGGGTTTGAAGATGCTTTCGATTTGAAATCAGTTGGTCTCTTGGCTCGGGCGGGAGAGAATATAACCCAACGATTAGTCACCGGATCCTTCCTGAGTTCAGGTGGCTGCGATTCGACCGAGTCTTCTCCGCCGCGATCAGAAGGATGACTCGGTGACGTCATCTTCGTCTTCTCTTGTGGCGTGTAGCTTCGATGACTGAACTGAACCATTTCCAGATTAAACGGAACAATCAATTCAAAAGTCGGTTTATTCAGGTTTAGGCGGGTTTAGTGAAAACCGATTTTCTGAACCGGTTATGAATTATTCCAATCTGGGATTGGTACTGCCTAGGGATAAGCGTTTGAGTAATCTGCAATGTCCTAAGTGGGCCTGATGGGCTTAAACCGGTTAAATTCGTGAAATTAAAATCGATTTTGTAAACCGGTTGGGCAATTTTTTTGTTTGGTCAGCATTTCGATTCTCATGCTCCGTTTATGGATCTGTGAGATCCATCTTCTTCCTTCTTTTTGCAACAAATGTTCTATGATCTTTGTGTGTGATCAGTTACCTGTAATTTCTTCTTCTCCTCGGAATTTAGATCCATTGTTGAGAGATAGAGAGAAGTTTGGCTAAGGATTTGAGTTTCACGGAGAAGCTAAAGATGTATATGGCTTATGGATGGCCGCAGGTGATCCCACTTCTAGCGGGATCGTGTCCATCGTCGCAGCGAGTCGTGTACCTTAAGCTCGCTGGTCGTCTATTGCTGGTTGTTTCTCCGTCTCACTTGGAACTTTGGGGCTCTTCTCAGGTACTTGGTTAATCATCTCTGCATTTCGTCTCTGTGATTTGTAATTAGGGTCTATAGTTCGTTAGTTGATAGTTTTTTTGTTTGATTTTTTTTTTCTCGAAATAGCAACGAGTGAGGTTGGGAAAATACATGAGAGATGAGAAGTCGGTGCGTGAAGAAGGCGAGAATTTGCAAGCTGTGTGGAGTCCAGACTCCAAATTGATCGCCATTCTTGTAAGTTTTCTTACTGTCACTCTTTCTATACCTAACAACATTTGCTACTCGGTTGGTGTATCAATCCTTCTCCAGCTGATAATTTCCTTGATTTGGGGTTCAGATTGTTCTTATGTGTGTTTCTAATTCTGAAGTCTCAGTAGTATCTTGTTTGAATCGTTTAAACAAAAGGCATGCACACTCTACATTTATCTCTTTTGTTATCGTACCTGTGAAGAATACTGCTTGTCTCTTTTTGTATGTCTTTTCACTATTTTCCTTTCTATGTTCTTGGTTTCGATTTGCAGACATCATCGTTCTTCCTTCATATATATAACGTAAAGTTTACGGATAAACGAATAAATCCCCGAGAAAGACAACCCTCGGAGTTGTGTTTTGCAACCATATCTCTTTTGCTTAGTGAGCAGGTCCCGTTTGCCGGGAAGAACTTGTCTGTGTAAGTGCTTTTTCTGTACGTGTCTCTACCGAGCTCAGCATTTACCGTATAGTCCATCCAGTGAGATTTGGGATTAGAAATGTAAGGCCAATTTTATTACGTTGTGCAGGAGCAATTTTGTGAGGGACAGCAAAACTATGCTTTTGGGACTTTCTGATGGATATTTATATAGTATCTCCTGGAAAGGAGAGGTAATGAAGATCTGCATCGTTGGCATTGTTCTTGGGTTTATTTAATTCTTTGTGCAAAATTCCTAATTTCTAAACTTTTGTTTGTCTTTGTAGTTTGGTGGAGCTTTCAGTATTGGTTCACATCCTTCTGATAGCAACGATGATAGACTCTTGTCTCATACTCTTGGTAATGGGCTAGTTTCTGGAATAACTTCAGCAACAATTCCATCTGATGATAAAATATCAACAACATCGGCTATTGTTCAGCTGGAACTCTGCACTCTTTCCAAGTTATTGTTTGTGTTAAATTGTGATGGGCAGCTCGTTGTATGCTCTGTGAATAAGAAAGGTTTAAAATACACTGAGAGCATTAAAGCTGAGAAGAAGCTGGGTGGTGATGCTGTTTGTGCATCAGTAGCTTCAGAGCAACAGATTCTTGCTGTAGGTACAAGAAAAGGGATGGTAGAATTGTATGATCTGTCACAATCGTGCTCTCTCTTACGGACAGTTTCTTTGCACGACTGGGGGTAAGTAACATGTTACTCTGAAACAAAGCAGCTGGGGTATATTTTATCTTGTGTTGAAGGATTATATTTCCAATGTTAGTTTTGGAAGGTTTAGGAAGAATTCTTCATCTGAATAGGTTTGATTCCGGTGTTGTGTAAAGATCATAATATTATGGGATAGTTGGTAATTCAGATGCATTTGGTAGTTCTTGTACTTACGTAATGATCCAAGAGTGCCTAATGGTTTATTCCAGTACAACTAAAATGATCTATTCAAGATTTTCAGTTTTACGTCTTGTTTTTCTTTTATGCCCTTTATTCTCTGGGAACATGGTTGGTAACACTGCTCAAAACTTGCAGTTATTCAGCAGATTACACTGGGCCTGTCAATAACATTGCATGGACGCCTGATAATTCTGCTTTCGCAGTTGGTTGGAAGTCGAGAGGACTTGCAGTTTGGTCTGTTTCTGGATGTAGATTGATGTCAACTGTCCGCCAAATTGGACTGAGTTCTGCATCCTCTCCTAAAATTAACCCAAACCAAGAATCTAAATATGAACCACTGATGAATGGTACTTCAGCCATCCAGTGGGATGAATTTGGATATAGATTATTTGCTACGGAGGAGACATCTTGTGATAGAATTCTTGCATTCTCTTTTGGAAAATGTTGCTTAAATAGAGGCGTTTCGGGAAAAACTTATGTTCGTCAAGTAATGTATGGTGATGATAGACTACTCATGGTTCAGGCGGAGGACACTGACGAGCTCAAGCTTTTACATCTAAAACTTCCAGTTAAGTATCAACATATTCGTTATTTACTTTTGTTCTTCACCATATCACTTTCTGATATAAAAAATTCGAATATGTTCTTTTCTTGGTCCAGGTTTCTTATATTACCCAAAATTGGCCTGTTCAACACGTGGCAGCTAGCGAGGATGGGAAATACTTGGCCGTTGCTGGTTTAAATGGTCTGATTTTGTATGATGTTAGGTTTAAGAAATGGAGGGTATTTGGCGATGTCAGTCAAGAACAACAGATTCATTGCAAGGGTTTGTTGTGGTTGGGGAAGATTGTTGTAATATGTAACTACATCGAAGCTTCTGAGACGTAAGGCCCAAACTATATTACTAGTTTCTGATCATGTCGCAGTGTCTATTTTTATTATAATTTACGAAGGAGAGAAAGGGCTATTTGATAAAAAAATGTGTATGCAAGTCTTCCAAACGTCTTTACATATTAATATTGTGATTAGTGCTTCTGGGCATTGCGTTTTGAATGTTGTTTCATTTCACGTGTATGTTTGGTAATTATCACAGGTATGAACTTCTTTTCTATCCAAGATATCACCTTGATCAGAGCTCTTTACTTTGTCGTAAAGTGCTGCTTGGCAAACCAATGGTGATGGATGTTTACCAGGATTATATACTCGTATCTTATCTTCCGTTTATCATCCACGTCTACCATGTGAAGGTATATGGTGAACTGACACCTTCAAGCAAAGCAGACCTACAGGTAGTTAGTTATTCTGGTTCACTTTTTCGTTGCTTCAATTCCAGTAGAATTGCAGCCATTTTTTAAATTCCAAATGCGAGCGCTTGAGTTGCTTTTCATGCACCTTAAAGTGATTAAATGACAAACAGCTTTCCACAGTAAGAGAGTTGTCCATCATGACTGCAAAGAGCCATCCAGCAGCAATGCGATTTGTTCCTGACCAGCACCCGAGAGAATGCGAGTCGGATGATGATAAGTTGTCGTCTGATTTATTAGACAGGGAACCTTCAAGGTAATGATCGAAGAGTAGACCACCCATTTCAGTTTATGCCGTCATTCTTAATGTCTTTATGATCTATATAGATGTCTAATACTGAGGGGAAATGGGGAGCTTTCACTTCTTGATTTGGTTGATGGACGAGAAAGGGAGCTTACTGACTCAGTTGAACTATTTTGGGTAACATGTGGTCAATCGGAAGAAAAGACAAATCTTGTTGAGGAAGTATCTTGGCTAGATTATGGGCACCGGGGAATGCAGGTAACTTTTCTGTTTTTGCTATGCCCACATTCTTTTATTTGTTTTTCTCTATCTTGGATTGTTCGAATAGTGTCTGACCTAACTCTCTCTGTTGGATCCTTGTCTGCTTTGTTTCACGCTATTACAGGTTTGGTATCCTTCTCTAGGGGATGATCCTTTTATGCAAGAAGATTTCCTGCAGGTATGCACGCTACTGAACTCCATTTTTCACTGCAATGGTAGCAGGATTGTCTTTGTGTTCTGATTTTTATTGTCTGTCACAACACCATAATTTTATGACATTGACTTTCAATTCCCTTTACAAAGTTGTTACTTTACTATTGATTAATCAACTTGAATGCATTTTATTTGTTCCATCTCTAGTTGGATCCAGAGTTGGAATTTGATCGTGAGGTGTATCCCTTGGGACTTCTACCAAACGTGGGTGTTGTTGTCGGAGTATCTCAGAGAATGTCATTTTCGGCAAGCGCAGAGTTCCCATGTTTTGAGCCTACGCCCCAGGCTCAGACTATACTCCATTGCCTGCTCCGTCACCTTCTTCAGGTATTGTTGGTCCTGGCTTTACTTTCCTACCTCTCTGCCATTAGTCATTCCTCCTTTCTTAAAATTTATTATTTCCTCAGAATATTTATCTGTTCTCATATTGTGGACAGAGAGATAAAAATGAAGAGGCGCTATTATTAGCACGATTATCTGCAGAGAAACCTCACTTCTCTCATTGCCTGGAGTGGCTTCTTTTTACCGTTTTTGATGCAGAGATTTCTAGGTATCTAATGCGGATCACTCTCTGTAAAAGTATCTCTGTTCTTTGTATTTTTAGCTAACTTAGTCTCTCTTCACTTAATTTACTATATTTTTAACATGTGGTATATCTACATATTTCAGGCCAAATACAAACAAGAACCAGATTTCAAGTTCTGGACATCCTAAAAAATTATCCCTTTTGCGGAAAGCCTGTGATTTAATAAAAAATTTCCCAGAGTACTATGATGTGGTTGTGAATGTAGCCAGAAAAACAGATGCCCGTCACTGGGCTGATTTATTTTCTGCTGCTGGGATATCAACAACGTATGTCTCTTCCTCTTTGCATTTGGCCTTTGTTTTCTCTTTTGTTTCGCATAAGCTTATTAAACTAAAATTCTTTTACTGTGCGAAACACTTGAACAGTTAGCATTAATAGAATAGCAAACTTATCTGCTCTTTTTGTTGCTGAATCTGTGCTGTGCTATAAAACTTAATATTTTCTTTTGGTCTAGGTTGTTTGAAGACTGCTTCCAGCGAAGATGGTATCGAACAGCAGCGTGCTATATACTTGTAAGACTTGAACCTTCTAACCATTGAGTGTATTTAATAATTAATGGTGTATCAACGAACCCCAGTCTTCTGTTTGTTACTAGGCAAGTAGCAGTGCCTGTGTTCATTTAATTAGAATTATCTGGAACAAAAGGTCGTCTGGTTACTAGTTTAGAAGTCTCTAGAAATTTGTTAGGCTATGTTTTGTATGGCACACTAAATATAGAAATGGTGCAGGTGATTGCCAAACTTGAAGGTCCTGCTGTCAGTCAGTACTGCGCATTACGGCTATTACAGGTAATATCAGCTGTGACCTTTGAAATTTATATCTTCTGACTTATTTCTTGTCATTTTTGTTATGTCTGCTCTTAAGACGAGTACATGTCTACATTTTCAGGCAACACTTGATGAATCCCTCTATGATCTTGCTGGAGAGTTAGTATGTATTCAATGTTCTGTGTTGTTTGTTTCTTCAAAATGGATTAAAGCTTAACGTCTGAGTAATGCTATCTGTCTCATATGTCAATTATGTTGAAAGGTGAGGTTTTTGCTGAGATCTGGAAGGGAAATTGAGCAGGCGCCAGTAGAATCAGAAACATTATCGCCTAAGATTCTTGGGTTTCTTATTTTCGGTTCCAGCCACAAGAAGTCCTCGCTCGATAAAAGGTTATACTACAACTCTGATTCCGGTATTGATTTTCAAAAGCGTACAACATATGCGTTCCTGATCAAACTCATTTGAATATTGCGTATCTGAAACAGCTCCTCATTCAAAGAGCAAAGCCCTCATGTTGCTTCTGTCAAAAGTATACTTGAAAGTCATGCCAGTTACTTGATGTCCGGTAAAGAACTTTCAAAGCTTGTTGCATTTGTCAAAGGCACACAGTTTGATATTGTGGTACGTAAAAATTGAGCTTGAAAAATCACTGTATCTCACCATTCTATGGTTTAACACCAGCATAAGGAAGTTACTAACAGTAAATTCCAAAATCTCAGGATTTCCTTCAGAGAGAAAGATATGGTTGTGCTCAACTGGAGAATTTCGCAGCAGGACTTGAACTGATTGGGCAAAAGGTACGAATCAACTCAATTCACAGTTTCTTTGATGTCCAAAACTCCTGCTTCTCACTCTTTATCTTACCTCATATTCTACTATTACAATCTTTCAGCTGCAAATGAGTGAGCTACAAAATCGGTTAGATGCAGAGTTTCTATTAGCTCAAATGTGTTCTGTGAAATTCAAAGAGTGGATAGTTGTTCTTGCCACTCTTTTACAACGTTCCGAGGTACAAAACCTTTTAGATTTCCACCATCATCACAACTTCAAAGCATCACATTAACATAAACGACATCGTTTATTACAACACAGGTTCTTTATGATATTTTCCGGTATGATCTCCGGCTGTGGAAAGCTTATAGCATGACATTACAGGTAACTCTTGTGTCCATAATAGTTAATTCTCATTCCACACCATGTGGTTTGGTTATAAGTCTCGTCTCTAAAACTTAGTTCTTTGTTTCAGTCTCACTTGGCTTTCACTCAGTACCATGACTTGCTTGAAATTTTAGATGAAAAACTCTCAACAACGACAGTTCGAGAAGAAAGCAATAGAGGTTCTATCTCTTGATTATTGTTATTAATTTTTTGGATTTTTCCCACTTTACAGATTTTCTGCCTCCCTTGAGAGTTTTCATGTTCATGTAGATAAACATAATTCCTATAAGAAATAATAATTACATCCTCACATGAATTTTTACTTTTTCTGGTTCACTGATAAATTGTTTTCTACGTATGGATACGATTGAAAAGAAGGCTCGAACCATAGTCTAAGTTTTCTAAATGGAGTATGATAGGATATGAACTCACCACGCCTACCTAAATTAGGAACTGGACCACCTATTTCTTTGCACCCATTTAGGGTTTTCAATTTTTTATTTTGGGCTTAACACGGGAAAATGACTAATTTTAAACTAAACATTTTCCCTCGGACTGATTTCTACGTATATTTCGAGACCCGGTGTAATTCTAGTTAAAATGATAAAAATTTGGAAGCTCAAATCAATTTAAATTATAAGGTAAAAGATTTACACATTAAACTATCATGTATAATCAAGTGTTGATATATAATTATTACAAGTTTACACATTTACTATTAAGGTATAACCAGTGATTCAAAATGTTTCTATTGAAAGAGAAAGACTCAATCAAGGAAGGAAAGGATTGTGAGACGGGAACGTCTGTTTTTGCAGATTATATGCCCTGCAAATGCCAAAACATAATACCAAATAAACACCAGTATTGATATTTCTCTAAAAAGAGATAATAGGGTCTCAGCGATAAAGTGACCTGTTAGCTTTGATTCCACCAAGTCCTATGGTTCCTAAGACGATCAAAAGGAAAGGTGCACCGATCAACCACCGGTTACCTCTTTTGGCAGATGCATATGGCCGTGGAACCCCAGTCTTGACGACCCTCGAATACACACCTTATCAATGTTACAAATTAGAGTTTCTCATCAATGTGTATAACCCACTAAGAACACATCTTGGTGTTGGTTATGTTATTATGTTTACCTGCTCTGGAATATCGTTGACCCTTAATATCACCTGTTAAACAGAGAATAAAGTTGGAGCTAACAAAGCTTGATATCGTACTTAGGAATGAATCCATATACAAATGCTACGTTCTATGAAAACAGAGAAAGCATGTCCTGATCCGTGGGTAAACCCAAATGAGCTAGGGTTTGTTATTGCTATAATAGATACAGAGTATATTATGTCCGGGTCTCTTTTTCTCACTCTTCCAACAACTATAGCTCCAAGGACACAAAATCCGCGAGATCAAGAGAACAACTAGACGTAATTAACATCAAGACTCACACAGCACTAGACCTAAACAACAACTCCTTTGTTGTACTGTCCAGAAATGAGGGCAAGCAAAAGACATAGAGACACTCTAAGGACATGGAAGGTATGTAAAACCCTAATGTTCGTTACGATATCGGAATATAGTCTAGTCTCAGTAGGCCGAGGATAGAAATTTACATTCGGCATTCATCTGATTTCACCCACACACAAACCTACCAGCTCATTTGGGTTTCTACGGACCATAATCTTTAAGAAAACCTCGTATGCCTATGTCCAAGGAAATGCCAATCTGAAAGAATTACCAGACTCTAAGCAAGAGTAAGCTTCAGATATCTGCAAGCAAATTGAATACTAAATTTCAAATCTTCATGTGAGAAGGAAACCAAAAAAAGCTAGCATAATAATTGTGGATAAACAGAGAGAACCTCTACATCAATCTGTGCATAAAAACACTAACCGATTTGAACTTAGACTCAGCACGAAGCTTCTGATCATCAGGAAATAGGTCAGGATGTGATTCCCATACTTTCTTCAGATAAGCAGCCTTAACCTATCATCAAACCCAAATCAAATGAATTGTGAAAAAAAACAATCGCAATTCGCAAAACCTGATGATCACAAATTATGATGATACCATCAAATCAACTAAAATTGCCGTCGCAAAATTAAAATCTGTATTCGTATACTTCAGCTCTCAAATATATAAGACGATTCAAAATCCGAAGGAGACAGTGAGAACAAAAGATCGAGACGAAGCCCTAATAGATCAAATTAAGTGAAGTAAGAGGATCACAAACACACGATAACTAAATTACGAAGACGAGAAGTAGAAACCTGAGAAGGATCAGGACGAGAAGCAGGAGAAAAGCCGAGCAAGATCTTAGCTTCTTCGACCTGCATTTTCCCGCGTGTTCGTTTCGATCTCTCCGAGCTAGTCGGTCATCGTTTTTAGCTTTTTAAGGCTCATTTTTGTAATCAAAACGTGTAGCTTTCACGACCAGTTATATTTCATGGGCCCATATTTCTTTTATGGGCCTACATTTAAGGGCCCACATTTCATGGATCCTTTTTTATGGGCCTACATTTCACGGGCCCATATTCCGGATCAGTATTATAGTGATATACTCACAGAACCTTTGGAATAAACTGGAAGGTTACCATCTGATCATTTTCCCTCATCAAGTATATATATGCATATGAATTTTCTTTTTGGTCACTATTCTCTTTGTATTCAGAGTTCTAATGTGCTAGATAATCGGTCATAGATTTTTTTTTTAATTTAGTTAACTTTTTTATTCAACATTAATCAATCAAAATTGGTTGACTGATTATTGTTTTTTTTAATCAATAGTAATTATAACTGATGAACTAAAAAATCTCGTTGATTAGTAATTCAAACAAGTCAGAATTAGGTTTTTAATATGTTAGTGATAGATCGAATAAGACATGTCTAATTATATATCTTTATTGTTAAATACATCTCTTTAATCTTATCTTCTTCTTTATTGTTAGACACGTCTCTTAAAGTTTACCTTCTTTTTTGGTGTTATATTTGATTGTAATTTTGTTGTCAAGTTTTATCAATAATTCAGTTGACAAAAAAATTAAGTTACAAAATAATTTTTTGGGTAAGGAGAAATATATTATACTTTAATCCTTATAAAAATTAAAAAATAGTTTGAGCTCTTCTCATGTTTTAGATGATCTAGTTAATAATCTATGTATCACTTGTGCGATTCTTCGCACTTCATATAGAATATTTAAAAAATGAATTTTAGACTATGTCATATATTTTTTTGGTCCGAAAAAGAGGAGAAAGTCCTCCCCAAATATATTTATTCAATCAAAAAACATCAAAACTAAGCTCTAATCAACCTAGGCCGGGACAAACCCCGAGCATCGTCCAATAAAATATCAGAAAAAGCAACAAGAACACAGTCAAAATAGTGAAAATCTAAAGAAAGTGAAAAAGCATAGTTAGTCTCTATACACATACTATGTCATATATTTGTCGATCTAATTATTGACAAAAACAAATTAACATACAACAAAAAATATTATTCTAACCTTATTTAAACCCGAAAATCACTCGCTACCATATACCAAAAACCTAATATATAACTAAAAACCACAACACCTAAATACCTAAAATAACCTAAAAATAGACAAACTATAAACATACAAAAACATGCATGAATCTCATTACATCAAAAACCTTTCTTCTTCCTCCAAATCCAATCCTTTCCAATCTCTTTCTCCATTCAAATATAATGAACACTCCAATCAAACTAGCCTTTCTCTTCTTCTCCCTCTTCGCCGCAACCGCAATCGCAATCGCAACGCCTGTAAAACGCACTAACTATCTTTTCACACCGCACGCAAAAGCAGTTTCAAGAATATGCACTGTGATTCAAACAAACACAAGTCTTTGTTGCAAAACGCTTAAGCATGTACCAACCGATGACCCAATCGAACTAATCCGAGCATTAGTAGTTGCAGCTGAAACATCAATCAAACAAAGTGTAACATTCCTAACTCAAATCAAACCAAAACACAACTCAAACGCAAACGCAGCTACAGCGATTAATAGCTGTGAGAAGAACTTAAACAAAGCGTTGGAAGATTTTGTGGATTTTTGGAAAGCTACAGGGAAAGATGTAAAAACATTGGCTCTTAATTATTTTACATGTAAGAAAGAGTTAATGGCAATTATGGGGTATCAATCAACATGTTTGGATGATATTGAAGATAAGAATTTGAAGAAAGAAGTGGAGATTGGAATTGGAAGAGGGAAGAATTTGACAAGTGATTCTTTTGATGTGTTTAATAATTTGAATACAATTTTTAAGACATTTGATATAAAGGTGAAGCTTAATGAAGAAGACACATCGCCAAGACCACCACCATTGTCGGATTATTACTTTTGATCTTTAAGGATTTGGGATGTTTTTAAAGTAAATCGTATAATGTCTAAAGCAATCGCTTTTGTCATTGTTTGATTGTGACTCATTTTGTGATGTATAGGGTTTATACATGTATGGAGGGGGCTTTGTGATGATTGGAGAAATGATATATATATAAATCTTTTTTTGTTATCTACTATTATACTATTAGTTATATGCACACACACATATATATATATAAGTTTAAGTCTTAGAAATGTTGACATAAATTAATCACGTACATGCATAATCAGAGATCGACTCCCACTACCTACATTATATATAAATTTGATTATTGGGTCGGCCAGTTGTGGCGTAATGTTGATACATATATTTACGCGTTATATAAAATCATATAATATAATACGTTGATGAATTATGTTAATACATATGCAGTGTAGTGATGCAAAACGCGACTAAAATGAGGGTACATCATTCGCAAATACTTTCTAGATAACCCACTAACACTATAGATTTGAAAATCAACTTTGTGATTCAAACTCATGAAATTAAAATTAAGGAACATAAACTAAAACAGCTCCGAAAAATTTAACTTATGTGTATTTTTGTTTACAATGTATTAAGTAATTAGCGCATAGGCATCGGATTAATTAAAGTAAAATAATTAAGTATTTATGGTTTTATTAACCCGTCTGAAATATTTAGAAAATTAAATTTTCTGAAACTGAAGGAGTATACAATTTCATGTCAAAATAAATTTGACATCGGATTTGAAGTTAAAAAAATATAAGTAAATTTTTAATTCACTTTATATGCTACGAATCGAACTTGTTTTTTTACCTTAAATTTTATTTATTTTTATTTTTAGTAATTGAACTTTTAACGAGGACATAGTCATATCTTTTTTGTGGTGACCAATTTTTAATCTCATAGCCAAAAATTGACTTTGAGAATTTATAGCCATTGAACGACCTTAAATCTCTCTATCCATGCAAACCCTAATTATAGAAACTAAAACTCTTATAAGAATCTGTTCACAGTTCATAATAATCTTTACCAGCCCCATTAATTAATTACCGGGCTCTATTTCAATAAAACTCCCTCTCTTGTTGACCTCCAAAATAAAATCGGAGGGAGAAAAAAAAATAAAAAAAAAATAGAGAAAAATCAAACGAAAAAAGAGAAGAAAAATATATCAAAAAAAAAACTTAAAAAATGGCTGCAGGAAAAGTTGTGATCTCTGCAGCTTCAATCCTTTTAGTGGTTGGTGTTGCAATTGGAGTTGTTTCATTTGTTAATAGAGATGGTGGAGACAAAAGTGGTTCCTTAAACGCACATCAGAAAGCTGTTAACACAATTTGTCAGACAACTACAGACAAAGGCTCATGTGCTAAAACTCTTGAGCCTGTTAAAAGTGATGATCCAAGTAAGCTTATTAAAGCTTTCCTAATGGCTACTAAAGAGGCTGTTTCAAAATCCTCAAACTTCACAGATTCGACTGAAGGAGGTTTAGGTGCTAAGATTAGTCCTAATAACAAAGCTGTGTTAGATTATTGTAAGAGAGTATTTACTTATGCTCTTGAAGATCTTGAGGCCATTGTTGAAGAAATGGGTGAAGATCTTACACAGACTGGAACTAAGCTTGATCAGCTTAAACAATGGTTAACTGGAGTTTTTAACTACCAGACTGATTGTCTTGATGACATTGAGGAAAGTGAGTTAAAGAAGATTATGGGTGAAGGAATTGCTAACTCTAAGACTTTGGCTAGTAATGCTATTGATATTTTCCATTCTGTTGTTACCGCTATGGTTCAAATGGGTGTTAAAGTTGATGATATGAAGAATGTAACCATTGGAGGAGTTGATGTTGGAGCCGGAACCGGAGCTCCTGCTCGTCGTCTTCTTGAAGATAATGATGAGAAGGGACTTCCTAACTGGTTTAATGGTAAAGATAGGAAGCTTATGGCTAATGCCGGACGTGGTGCTCCAGCACCAGGAGGTGATGAAGGTATTGGTGAAGGTGGTGGTGGTGGTGGTAAGATTAAAGCTACTCATGTTGTGGCTCAGGATGGAAGTGGACAGTTTAAGACCATTTCTGAAGCTGTTAATGCTTGTCCGGATAAAAACCCTGGAAGGTGCATTATCCACATCAAGGCTGGTATCTACAAAGAACAAGTCAGAATCCCTAAGAAGAAGAACAACATTTTCATGTTCGGTGATGGTGCTACAAAAACCATCATTACCTTTAACAAAAGTGTTAAACTTAGCCCTGGAACCACTACTTCACTCAGTGCCACCGTTCGTAAGTCCCTAAAACCTTTTACATATGTTGATCAGTTAGTGTAGTTGCATAATCTGCAAGTTACTTGTCGGTGTTAGAATGTTATTGATATCCTCGAAAGTTTAGATTATTCCGTTCTGATATATGATCTATGAGTCAATCTACTCATTGCTGGTTTAGAATTATGAACACATAATTTATTATAATATCAGAACTCAATATTATGTCTAACAATGCATACATAAAGATCGTTGTAACGTATTTCGATATATTAGGTTATACTATCGACATTTTGAGGGAGTATGTTAGAATGTGATTGATATAATACATCAGAAACTGGAATATTAACCGGTCCTATACGACCCGATACTAACTAATAAATATGTGTACATACAGAGGTTGAGTCTGAGGGATTCATGGCAAAATGGATCGGGTTTGTGAACACAGCTGGACCAGAAGGACACCAAGCGGTCGCACTTCGTGTGAACGGAGACCGTGCGGTCATATTCAACTGTAGATTCGACGCTTACCAAGACACACTATATGTCAACAACGGACGTCAATTCTACAGAAACATTGTTGTATCCGGCACAGTAGATTTCATCTTTGGAAAATCCGCGACTGTGATTCAAAACTCTCTAATCCTCATTCGAAAAGGAGGAAAAGCACAATCCAACTTCGTAACAGCTGATGGTAACGAGAAAGGAACAGCAGTTAAGATCGGTATTGTTCTCCATAACTGCCGTATCTTACCAGACAAAGACCTTATACCTGAAAAGAAAATCATCAAATCTTACTTAGGAAGACCATGGAAACAATTTTCAACAACTGTTGTTATTGGAAGTGAGATTGATGATGTGATTCAACCACAAGGTTGGAATGAATGGCAAGGAGAACAATTCCACAAAACTGCTAAGTACATTGAGTTCAATAACCGTGGACCAGGAGCTAACACTGCAACTAGGGTTCCTTGGGCTAAGATAGCTAAGACTGCAGCTGAAGTTGAAGGTTACACTGTGGCTAATTGGGTTGGTCCAGCTAATTGGATTCAAGAAGCCAACGTGCCTGTCCAGCTTGGACTGTAAGAGAAAAAACACATTATAAAACAAAGTAAGAATAAAACATTTTATAAAACAATGTAAAGTTATTATACGACGTCGTCTCTGAGGAGCATGGCTCTTTTTGGGTACTATATATATACAAGTATAGGATTATAGACATGTTGGGATGAAAGTTTGTTTACGATTGTTATTGCTTCGAGAGCAAAAGTGTAAAAGAAACATTATATTTCATTTTGTAAAATCCAAATGATTAATTTCTTTCACCATTTGGTTGTGTATACCTATTTCATTTTCGGATTCAAAGTTAATTAAAATTATTGGAAAATCATTGTATAACAAAATATATATATATTTCAACGATCTAAACTAGCAATATTAAATGTGAAGTGACCTTCGTCTGGTGACATATAGCAAGTTCACTAAAAGCAGACATCATCACCCATTCATGAATCGAGTTCCAATGTGTATATTATGTAAAAATCTGACTACCAGTTGTGTTTCAGTAGTGCTGACAAAAAAAACTAGCAATATTAAACGAATAGTGAGTTTGGTAATGAAAATCCAAAGGGTCTTGAGTTCAATTTGTTTGGGAGAGAAATTTACATGAGATTTTATCGTTTTTGAAAAATGTATGGTAATAGGGGATGATAAATCGATATTCAGTATTGGAGATTCCAATTTTTTTGTAAAAAATGATACGGGATACTTACTAATTGAAATTAGCGAATCCGTGATTTCTTTTTTTGTCAGTTTTACTCATTCTTTTTTACTTTTCTTTGCAGCAAGGAGAAATCGAACTCTAGTGCTTGAGGAATGTTAAAGTGGTCACTACCACTGGGCCACTAAGAAAGCGGATCCGCGATTTCTTAGAAGTCAGAATTCCTCGGTTATAAAAAAACTAGCTAGCAACATGAAATATTAACATCTAAGATAATGGATAAACCACAAATTCAATATATAAGAAAAAACATAGTGGGAATTGAATTTTAATAAGAAAATTCAATGGCTGCTTGAAAAAGTTGATTCGTTACGTACTAAAGTGTATGTTGCTATTAAATTCTACGAGACATTTGTTAACTAAACAATAGTTTTCGTTTTAGTTTAAAATTTCAATAATGATTCCATGGGCCATAAGATAAAGAAATATCATGCAACTTGCATAAATATATATATATATATATACACGACATCTGATACCAAAATATATATACACGAAATCAATCTGATTGATATTTTTGTCTGCTTATGATAAATGAATGGTATAATACACTTTAATTGCAATTATTAGCTAATGTTTTAGGCTGTATGAATAAAAAATAAATAAACATTGATTACTTAAATAAGTTTGAATCTCTTCGTTTCATAATAAGTGTTATTTTAGAATTATTTTTCTGTTTCAAAATAAGTGTCATTTTAAATTCACGACGTAACTTTTAGCATAAATTATCTAGTTTAATGTCATTATTAACCAATAAAAAAAAGAATGTTAAGAGTCAATTAGTTTTTAGTGGTATAATATAATTTTAATATGTTTTGTTAATTTGTGTGAAAAAATGGTAAAATAAACTACTGACCAGCTTTCTCTCAACATCTGGAGGTATTTGACAGACTCAGAAGATTTTTTTCTAATTTTTCTACTTCGTCAAATTCCTAGAGTCCTAAACAGAAAGATGGATTGGCTAACTAGAAGCATTATAAATTTATCTTGCAATTGCTATTTTGTGAATGGAATTACCTCTTTCCTGGATTAAAAAGTTAATATAATTTAGTTGCCGAAAAAAAATTTATTATGAAAAGGATAGAGTATTTAAAATTCTTCAGTTTTTGTTTAATAAAGTTTGGTGGAATTAAGACTTATCCGAAGAGAAAAGAGACCAAACACCAACTGGCGTTTGGTTTGAGCAAAGTCGTTTTTGACGACTATAGTCTTGGTTTCTCGAAGTAGGTCCCAAACTCCACTTGAGTCAATTCAAACAGACGTAAAATTTAATTAAAAATAGACAAATCACAAGTTCATGAAACTGAAAATCCACTTCTTGTTCTCCAAGTAATAAAAAATTGTATATATCCAACCCTGCAATAACCTTTGCTTGTACTTGTGAACTACTTTCACAAGAGTGTCTTTTATCTACTTACTCAGATCTTTCTCCCTTGTTTTTCAAGTTTCAATCTATAGGTTTGGTTTTGTTAATCAATGGATAGTGTAATGGAATCAGAGGAGGACTTTAAGGTGGATTCATCAAACAGAGAAGATGCAGAGACTTCAAACTCTAAAATCCATGAAGAAGATAAGAAAAAAACAGAAAAGAAGAAAGGAGAAGAAGATGAGAAGACCAAAACTGTGGCGTTTCATAAGCTCTTTGCCTTTGCAGATTCTTTTGACATTCTTTTGATGATTCTCGGAACTATTGGAGCTATAGGTAATGGTCTTGGTTTCCCTATTATGACGATTCTCTTTGGAGATATTATAGATGTGTTTGGACAAAACCAAAACAGTTCAGATGTTTCTGATAAGATTGCTAAGGTAATACATAGATTCTACTCTTTCACCTTTCTTGTTTTAGATCCATAAGGCTATAATGATTGATATTTAACACAATTTTACTCACAGGTGGCTTTGAAATTTGTGTACCTTGGTCTTGGAACTCTAGTTGCAGCTCTTCTCCGTAAGAACACACTCGTTGACTTTTGTCTGAAATGGTTTTTGAGTGAAAGGTTTGATGTTTGTGGGTGTTTTTGTATATAATCAGAGGTTTCTGGTTGGATGATCTCTGGAGAGAGACAAGCTGGAAGAATAAGGAGTTTGTATTTGAAAACCATATTGAGACAAGACATTGCCTTCTTTGATGTTGAAACCAATACAGGAGAAGTTGTTGGAAGAATGTCAGGTGATACTGTCCTTATACAAGACGCCATGGGAGAGAAGGTAACAGAGCCAAAAGACTTAAAAGCATTGGAAGTTCATAAACTTTTGTGGTGAAATTAAGAGACTTAAAGTATATTGGTTGCAGGTTGGGAAGGCTATACAATTGGTTTCAACGTTTATTGGTGGATTTGTGATAGCTTTCACTGAAGGATGGCTTCTTACATTAGTTATGTTATCTTCAATTCCACTTCTAGTAATGTCTGGTGCAGCTCTTGCTATCGTCATTTCGAAAATGGCTTCTCGTGGACAAACGTCTTATGCTAAAGCTGCAGTTGTAGTTGAGCAAACTGTTGGGTCAATAAGAACTGTTGCATCGTTTACTGGAGAGAAACAAGCTATAAGCAGTTACAATAAGCATCTTGTATCTGCTTATAGAGCAGGTGTGTTTGAAGGAGCTTCCACAGGGCTTGGACTTGGTACACTCAACATAGTCATCTTTTGCACTTATGCTCTAGCAGTTTGGTATGGTGGGAAGATGATATTGGAGAAAGGGTACACAGGAGGACAAGTTCTCGTCATCATCTTTGCGGTTTTAACCGGTTCCATGTGAGCTTTCAAATGGACTTTGATCCTTAAACTTCTTGTTGTATGCAATCTAATTTGCTTTTCTTGCTAATTTCAGGTCGTTAGGACAAGCATCTCCTTGTTTAAGCGCTTTTGCAGCTGGTCAAGCTGCAGCATACAAAATGTTTGAAACAATCAAAAGAAAACCAGAGATTGATGCTTCTGATCCAAGTGGAAAAGTGCTTGATGATATTAGAGGAGATATTGAGCTTAAAGATGTGAATTTCAGTTACCCGGCAAGACCAGATGAGCAGATTTTTCGTGGGTTTTCGCTCTCTATCTCGAGTGGTTCGACGGTGGCTCTAGTTGGACAAAGTGGAAGTGGGAAGTCTACTGTTGTGAGTTTGATTGAGAGGTTTTATGATCCACAAAGTGGTGAAGTTCGAATAGATGGGATTAACCTTAAAGAGTTTCAGCTGAAATGGATAAGAAGCAAAATAGGACTTGTGAGTCAAGAACCAGTTTTGTTCACTTCAAGTATAAAGGAAAACATTGCTTATGGGAAAGAAGATGCAACTATCGAAGAGATTCGTAAGGCTACAGAGCTCGCAAATGCGTCTAAATTTATTGACAAACTTCCTCAGGTTGAGATTCATTTCACTTCTCTGTTTAGTCTCTGTGTTTCACTTTGATGAAGCTTGTAAATGTAACTGAATTAACTTTCAAACTGCAGGGTTTAGACACGATGGTTGGGGAACATGGTACTCAACTTTCAGGTGGACAGAAACAAAGGATTGCAGTGGCTAGAGCGATTTTAAAAGATCCAAGAATCCTGCTTTTAGATGAAGCAACAAGCGCACTTGATGCAGAGTCTGAGAGGATTGTTCAAGAAGCTCTTGACAGGATCATGGTTAACCGAACAACCGTTGTTGTCGCTCACAGATTGAGCACAGTGAGAAATGCAGACATGATTGCTGTGGTTCATCAAGGCAAGATTGTCGAGAAAGGTAGAACTCATTTTCTTAAACAAGTCTATGAGTCTATTCCAATTTGATCGTAAGTGCTAATGATAAATGTATGATCAGGTTCTCACTCTGAGCTCTTAAGAGACCCTGAAGGAGCGTACTCTCAGCTCATACGTCTACAAGAAGATACTAAAAAGACAGAAGATTCAACCGATGAGCAGAAGACATCAATGGAGTCTATAAAACGGTCTAGTACGAGGAAGTCTTCTCTAAGCCGGTCTTTAAGCAAAAGATCTTCATCTTTCTCTATGTTTGGTTTTCCAGCAGGGATAGATACAAACAACGAAGCCATACCAGAGCAAGGTGAAGCTTCTACTTCAACCAAAGAAGAAAAAACTAAAGAGAAGAAAGTCTCTTTCTTTAGAGTCGCTGCTTTAAACAAACCAGAGATTCCAATGCTTATACTCGGATCTATAGCAGCGATCTTAAACGGAGTCATACTTCCAATTTTCGGGATTTTAATCTCAAGCGTGATCAAAGCATTTTTCAAACCACCTAGCCAGTTAAAATCTGATACAGAGTTTTGGGCAATCATCTTCATGCTTCTTGGTGTAGCTTCAATGGTGGTCTTCCCAGCACAAACTATATTTTTCTCCATAGCTGGATGTAAACTGGTGCAGCGGATAAGATCAATGTGCTTTGAGAAAGTGGTTCGTATGGAAGTTGGATGGTTTGACGAGACTGAGAACTCAAGTGGTGCTATCGGAGCTAGACTTTCTGCTGATGCAGCTACAGTTCGTGGTTTAGTTGGAGATGCATTGGCTCAAACGGTTCAGAATCTTGCCTCTGTAACAGCAGGAGTGGTCATCGCATTCGTAGCAAGCTGGCAGTTAGCTTTCATTGTTCTCGCGATGCTTCCGCTAATCGGGCTTAACGGTTACATATACATGAAGTTCATGGTCGGCTTCAGTGCAGATGCGAAGGTACAAACTAAACTCTCTTTTGATCTGTTGAGGTTTTCAGTGTCAAGTTGTCTCTTTTTGTTTATCTGATGAAATGAAATACTGTTGGCAGAGAATGTACGAGGAAGCGAGCCAAGTAGCAAACGATGCGGTTGGGAGCATAAGAACAGTTGCTTCATTCTGTGCAGAGGAGAAAGTCATGAAAATGTACAAGAAGAAAT
Organism: Lepidium aucheri; assembly: GCA_900406435.1. Taxonomy (NCBI): domain Eukaryota; kingdom Viridiplantae; phylum Streptophyta; class Magnoliopsida; order Brassicales; family Brassicaceae; genus Lepidium; species Lepidium aucheri. Next base: position 49,103 of record OVBA01000116.1, on the reverse strand, counting down.
GTGAAGGTCCAATGAAAACAGGAATACGTCAAGGCATAGTTAGTGGTATAGGTTTCGGAGTTTCGTTCTTCGTCCTCTTCGCCTCTTATGCCGCCAGTTTCTACGCCGGTGCAAGGCTTGTTGATGCCGGCAAAACAACCTTTGATTCTGTTTTCAGGGTAAAAGACAACAGAAACATTTCAGATACTAATGACTCCTGTTTTGTGTTCCTTTCTAAATGTTGTTTGGTCTTGTTTCCCAAACAGGTTTTCTTTGCTTTGACAATGGCGGCGGTTGCTATATCTCAGTCTAGTTCATTGTCTCCTGATTCCAGCAAAGCTAGCAACGCAGCTACGTCCATTTTTAAAGTTATAGACAGAGAATCGAAGATTGATCCGAGTGATGAGTCTGGGAGAGTTCTTGATAATGTTAAAGGAGATATTGAACTTCGTCATGTCAGTTTCAAGTATCCTTCAAGACCAGATGTTCAGATCTTCCAAGACCTTTGTCTGTCCATTAAAGCCGGAAAGGTTAGATATACAAAAACTGAAACCAGCTCAGTTAGTTAGACACAATTTAAGCTCAGTTCAGGTCGACAGAACTTTAACTTCTTCTGGTTTTTCTCTGTTTCAGACAATAGCTTTGGTTGGAGAGAGCGGAAGTGGCAAATCAACAGTGATTGCGTTGCTGCAGAGGTTTTACGACCCTGATTCTGGTCAGATCACTCTTGATGGAGTTGAGATCAAGACATTGCAGCTAAAATGGCTAAGGCAGCAAACCGGGCTGGTTAGCCAAGAACCAGTTTTGTTCAATGAAACCATCAGAGCTAACATTGCTTATGGTAAAGGAGGAGATGCTACAGAAACTGAAATCGTATCTGCATCTGAGCTATCTAACGCTCATGGCTTCATCAGTGGCCTACAACAGGTAACTTTATCCTTGCACCGAACCAAATAAAAAACCGAATGCTCAGCTAAAAGATTTACTTAACATTCGCAGGGCTATGATACAATGGTTGGTGAAAGAGGAGTTCAATTATCAGGTGGGCAAAAGCAGAGAGTAGCCATAGCCAGAGCAATTGTTAAAGACCCTAAGGTATTGCTACTTGATGAAGCCACAAGTGCTCTAGACGCTGAGTCAGAGCGTGTGGTCCAGGATGCATTAGACAGAGTTATGGTTAACCGAACCACTGTGGTAGTGGCTCATCGATTATCGACAATCAAGAATGCTGATGTAATTGCAGTGGTTAAGAATGGAGTTATCGTGGAGAAAGGAAAGCATGAGAGTTTGATTAATATCAAAGACGGTGTTTATGCTTCTCTCGTACAGCTTCATCTGAGTGCTTCTACATAAATTTTTGCTTTTAGCATTTGTGAGTAGTATACAATGGAATTGACACCAAAAAGTTTCGAAATTTTTAAATTCATTGTAAATTTTCATAGATTATTGTATCAGTAATACAGATATGTCATTCATCACCTTCACTTTCATCGCTATATGAGACTAAGCCTAAATGTAAACCTAAACCTAAACCTGTGTGCAGAGACTTGGTAGTGTTACCTGTGATAATGCCTTCTGTGGAATCTAAAGAAGCGTGGTCGATTTGACTGGCCGGTTTTCCATTTCCTGGGGTCTCCTCTTCTTTCTCTGCCGCTTTAGCCTTCTTTGGTTGTGGCTTAACTTTTATGATCGTGTTAAATGGACGAGTAGCCGGATTTCTCTTCCCCGTTGCTTTTTGTTCCTGTTAAAGAGATCAAGACACATTACTCATGAATTCAAATGCTTATATAAACACCTCTGCAAGTTGATCAAACAATCAAATTTCAATCACAAGATACTCACCTTCGTGGTTGTAACTGGTGCTGCTGCTGCTGCTTCCTTTGGTTCATGGACGATTGCTGATCGTGCTGCAACCGCTGCCTGAAAATGAAACCGTACATAAGGCTAATATAGCATTATACCTTTGTAATTTAAAGATCCAAAAGAAATAAACCTGGAAACTACGAAGCTGATCTTCTTCTTCATTTGCCAACTGTCGTTCATATTCCCTCTTTGACTATAAAGAAAAATGCAAACGAGGGTATTAAGATGACACACAGAAGATATAATCCCAATGACCAAATTATCAAGTCATGATCCTGCCATTACTAATCGCCAATAGCTTATTAACAAGCATTACATGAAGTAGTTCATTGACAATACTCGAGATAACTTGAATAAAAGGCAAGAAATGATTGAGCTCACCATTTCCAGTTTATCTAGAAACTCAGTTTCATCTTCATCCAGAGCTTTAGGTGGTCCTGGCAATATCAATTGAAAAAAGAGGATTTAGTGAGGTCTTAACATAAACCAGAAAACAAGCGATCACAGATTGAAAACATGGAATCAATACACTTACTATGCTTGAATCGTTCATTAAACTCAGCGTCCTTTTTATCTTTGTTCTCTTTCAAAATCTGCAATTGATATAAGTTAAGAACACATTACAAAAACAAAATCGAAAACGAGAATGGAGAATGTGGAGAAAAACCTCATAGAGAGCTCTGTCTCTTTGAAATGTTCCATCTTCAACTCTTTCACCTCTTTCTTTCTTCGATTCATCTAACTGGATCACGAAATCAATTGCCCAGAAAAAATAAGAAATTCAAACTTTACAAAGACTAGGGTTTCGATAGAGAAGGAAATAGAGAGAAGAGGAAGTTACCTGTTCTTCTGATACGAAATTTAGTAACCTAATAGGTTTCACTGTCTCTTCAGCCATCTTCTTCTTCCTCAACGTAACAACACAATCACACTTTTTATTAGCTCTGAATTCAATCAAAATTAACGAAGCAACAAAAACAAAGGATTTTTATAACTCGCCGGAGCCACAAAAAGAAAAAAAAAACTCAATAGTATTTTGGTAAAAGTAACCATTCAAAACCACGGTAATATTTTAATCAATACTCACTCCGCACATAAATTAGAGAAACATATTAAAACTCTATTATACCTCTAAAAACTTGTTGACTTTTGATATTCCTTTTTTTTTATTGATTAATAATAAGGTTAAATTAGACCATTTATGCTAAAAGTTAGCTCGTAAATCTAAAACGACACTTATTTAAAAAAAAAAAATCCTAAAACGACAATTATTGTGAAACGGAAGGAGTAGTATTTAGATATTTTGGTAAAAGTAACCATTCAAAATCACAGTAATATTTTGAATCTTATTCAAAACGAGAAATAAATCAAATTTTAATCAATAGTATTAGTTATATATTAAGGGTCTAAATGGTACATGTGGCACTATGTGGAATTGAGGAATTTTTTATTCCACACTATTTTCCTTTATCATTTACATTTGAAGAATTAATATAGTAGAATTGAGTATTTTATATTTTTTATTTTTTTTACTTTTTATTTACCTTTTTCTATTTTCATATGTCACTTATAGTATTTCATAAATAATTCCAAATTTTTTTAACCAATTAATTAATTTACAAAATAAAATATGCATTCAATAATAAATCAGATATAACTTTATTTTATTGCATAACTAAAATTTTAATATAATATATAATTACTACAAGTATCAAAGTAAAAAATTTAAAATCAAATAATTAATTGTATATTATATAGGTATATATATATCTATCAAAAAAAGTTTATAATTATAGATATATTTTTTATATATTTTATTTTTTTATAGTTTGATTGTTTTGGTTTCTTAAAAAATTTTAGGACAATATTCAGTTCTCCGTTTGCACGATATGATGTGGAGACGCAAACACACATTAATTATAATCACATTGGGATTATATAAATTTATTCGTCTTTCTCAAATCCAAAACTTTGATTTTGATGATGCTTCACAAGGTAATACAATTCCACGAGATCAATTTGATAATAGTGAGACAAACGGAGAGAATGAAGAAACGATTTTTTTGCAAGAACCAGAAAGAACAACAAATTAAGCTCATATGCAAATGATACGAGAGGGAATTAAACAACAATTTTGGGATAATTTTCAGTTGATAATTAATATATTTGTGTTTATGATATTTTTTAATTATGTATTCTAATGAAATATATTTATTTGATTTTGGCTATGAGTTAGAATTTTGGCTATGAATTAAAATTTGTCGATCTAATTATTCAAAAAAAAAAAGTTTCGCCAGATTCCACATTCGGCATAATTCAGCTGTTACCATTTGACTTTAAATAATTTCGCAAGATTCCACATAAATAAAAAAAATTCCACCAACTTCGGCATTCAGCACAATTGCACAGTTACCATTTACAGTTACCATTTACACCCTAAATCCCCTAAATCCCAATGCCTATGGCTATCAATCAAAGTCTTAGGAGTTTAAAATTCTCCAGAATTGCCCATTGGTTATATACTAAATTGGATTTGACCCTACAGGTTTCATATGAATCAATTTAGTACCTGGTACTTTTTAGATTGAACTTTCAACTACGTAGATAGTCAAAAGACGTGAGATGAACGAAAATCATACTTAACGGAATTAGGACACGACATTTGAAAAGTAGAATGTTTGAAGAAGATGACTTATTTGCAACAATCATACAAAGCCGATTAAAAGACTAAAAAAGAAAAGGCCTCTCAAGGTTAGCTTCTTCTTCCATTACAAGCCGCTCTTTCACAAGCTCATCAATAAAGTTGCCTCCGGAAAATTTGCTCGTGGCTCTTCCAACGCCTTATTGTTACACCGGAAACATGTGCCTTATGAAAGAGCCTAAACGAGGCTCTTGTGGGATTATCAAAGTATATCTGCCATCAAACGAAGAACAATGCCTTAACGGGTTTAATTCATCTATATGATCAAACAAATATCATCTAAAGCATGGAGCAAGATCTAAAGATTGGTTTCTTATCGGAACAGGATCTAAAGTTGTTTGCTTTCACAGTAAGGCCAATAACGTAAGAAGCTCTAACGTTTAGAATCAATGTTAGAAGGTATGTTAAGATCCTGAAGCATACCTGTTTATTATTCTGATGGAAGGTTTTGACAAGTCATCTGATCCTTGACTAACTCTGTTATTGCGTCTCTTAATCTTTCATAATCATCTGTTTTGTTATAAATCTGATGAGAGATCCGAACATACGCAGAAATTAGTCCACTTTCTTTGTCTTTCACTCCATCCTCGCCATCCTTCAGTTCGAGAAAATAAACTGGGACCTCGACTGAGTAATGTACCCGCAGATATGACCGCAACTTTGTAGCATCTTCATTGTTTTCAACGCATAGTTTTGAAGGTAAACCAATCATCGCCATCCCAACACACATATCAGGAGGTGACCCGAGATTCGTTCCCCAAGCATTAGCCAGCATTACCCCCATTCTGACAGCCTCATCATGGTTCCTATTCATTATCCCTTCAATCCCTCCCTCAAACCTGTTTACAAACTCCATCACAGATGGAACCACAAGCTGCGAACTGTAATCTCTAGTCCCTATCCAGGCACTCTCTATAGGCAAACCATTTCCAAACTCATGAGACACCACAGGGTGATGGACTTCAAACCCGGAACTACGTTTTCTACAATAGAAGAAGGCAACAGAGGGTGGACAAAAGAACCATTTATGCAGATTGCTTACGTAGTAATCGGCTCCGATTTCTTTGACATCAACTTTAACACTACCAATGGCATGGGCTGCATCAACAAAAACCTGCTCTACACCTTCTTCTCTGCAGATTTGAACCAATTCTCGTACCGGCATCAAAACACACGGCATCGACGTTATATGGTCAATGATAGCTAACCTAATCGTTCTACCATTCGCTCTACCTTTCTCTAATCCTTCTCTAAACACAGAAATTATCTCTTCATTCGAATTTACAGGGAAAGGCAACCTAACCTCAACAGTAGAACCTCCCACACGAGATACATAAGCCTGAATCGACTTCTTAACACTCTGAAACGCACAGTGAAAAATCACTACACTATCGTCCTTCTTATACTTCCCATCGGTGAAACACCGTCCTACTTTTTGAAGAACAATAGCAGCAGCAGTAGTGGCGTTATCAACAAGCGAAACCTCTTCAACATCATCAGCGTTAATTAACTCACTGATCACAGTCCGAGAAGCGAGAAGTCCACGACGGAGACCATTGAAATAAAACTCGTCTGGCTGACGGAGATACCGAAGCTGCCACTCACGCTGCGCTTCTAGAACAGAGCTGGGACAGCAACCAAAGCTACCGTTGTTGATTCGAGCAATACCAGTCTGGTGGTGAGCGAACTCGGACTGGATAACTGAATCGGTTAAATCTCCAGTCAAGCGTGGCTTCTTCGGTGCACGGTGATTGTGACTCGTCGAATCGCCGTTTCGCTGGTCATTTGCCTCCATTGAACCAGCTAGGGTTTCGTCTCGATTTTGGGGTTTCTTAGTGGGAAATTTTTGTTTGTTCACTGTTGGTACGTCATCGTCGTCGGATTAGTGGTGCGGTAACACTTTTGCGCTCCCCGACAATTCAGAAAATTTTCAAAATTTATAATTAAATTGTTTTGTGATTTTTTGCACTTTATTAGATCTTGATTAGTGATAATCATCATATATAATTTCAGATTAATTCAACTGTTAATATTTGGACCGCAAATTTAATTTTGGGTTTCACTAGGCCTATCTAATATGGGCTAGTATTGGGCCGAGTTATATGACAGTTGAGAGTTTAGTTAAGGCCCTTAATTTAGTCCGAAAGAATGATTGTATAGCTTTATGGAACTCTAATACGAAACCGGGCTAGGCATAAATACACTTCACTCGGTTTATACACGTTATAGCACCTCCAATGGTGGAGCTCTTAACACTAAAAAAAATAAAAATCAAAATAAAAAAATAATAAAAATTGGAGAGAGAATCAGAAACGGTTCATTGCTAAAATCTTTTTGCCACTTTCCTTTTTTAAAACTAAAATTAAAATTAAAATAAAATACTAATCAAAAATATTATTAATTTATTATTAAGAAACTCTTTCGAGTTTGTGTAGGGATGGAGATGGTCTTACTCGATTCGTGTTTGACTCAAAAAATTAAATATTTATTGTAGATTAGTTAAGTAGTAAGTAAATTAATTTCATTACTTGCAAGTACAATTTAAGTAACAAATATCAACAAAATTTTCAATAGTCGACTTGTTAGAACTTAATTTATTACTTTATAATTATATATTTTTATAAATTATTTTTAAAAATTTAAGGTTTATTATTAATACATATGTATATAATAAATTGTTAATCTTTCAAAATAATTCTATGTTAAAGTTAAAGTCTATAAAATAATTGAAATTTTGATTGAAAGAACTTATTAAATGTTTTTTTATTATTCTATAAATTAAATAAATATTTTAACAAGTATAAACCGAATCAAGTACCTTGCAAATATTCCTATTTTCATAAGTATTTATTTTATCACGCGAACAAATCTAATGAAATAATAAGTATATGAAATTTAGTAAGTACTCGATTTGTGTTCAGCTATACTGAAAACATGTACAGCAAAGAACAATTTGGTTTCATTGTTTGAGTAATATTTAGTTTTTCGTTTGGATTGGGGATTTAACCAATAATTGAACGGAACTAAATAAAAACCAAAAGTAATTTGTACTAATATTTTGGTTATTTTTAGTTACAACTAAACATTCAGAAAAAAATTAATATTATTTTGGATTTATTTTGTTCTATTTATAGGAAATCAAAATCCAACCGAACAAAACCAAATTTTAGTCGATATTTATTAGTTACTGGATCTCTGATCTGAACCAAACCGGATAACTGAATGGCCCAGATGACTTTCAAAATAAAGTTAGAGAATAGAATAATATTTCCATGATGTAACCATTATTCAAGTTGCAAATGAAACCCATTGAGAAAGATTAGAAACATCCATTATTTCTCCATTACTATAGTAACGAGCGTTGACTTATTGACTATTATATGGGCCTGGCCCAATTAAACATAGAATTAGGTAAGAACCAGATCAAGACCTAACACGTGGCAATATATTATTGGAAGTAGTTTAGTTAGTAAGCTCGTCAAGCGAGTCAAAGGTTTTGTAAGTTGTATCGCTCTTTGTTCTCAATTCATTCTCTCTTCTTCTTATCTTTGCCTGGTTTGTCTCCGCCGTCTTCAGTCACCGGCGAATTGGTTAGGTTCTTCTTCTTTTTGTCTTTAATGTCAGCTTTTGTTCTGTGCATCGATTGTTATTTTCGTTCATTTCTCTTGAAATCTTATGCTGTGGTCAACTGGTCTCAATACTCGTTTTAATCTATTGTTGTGTTTCAAATGTTCACTAGCTTTGATTTCTCGCCTTTATCGTGTTTTTTCGTGTCAGATTGCTTACTCCGTTAGTGGGCAGTGTTTCGTTTTCGTTAAGAAATTGACCGAAATCTCAATCGGTTCACAGATCTTAAAGTAGAAGGTGGAAATGGCTGGACCAAGTGGAAAGAAGAAGGTCGAGACGGCAAGTACCAGTGGAAAGAAGAAGAAGGATGTTAAGAAGGAAACAGGTCTTGGACTTAGCGTTAAGAAAGATGAGAATTTTGGGGAATGGTATTCTGAGGTTTGTTTTTATGCTGACCATGATATGTTTTGATCTTCTTTTGTTCAATGCCTGTTTTGACAATCTGATTGTTTGTTCTAATGTCTATCTAGGTTTGTAAACACGAGATGATTGAGTACTATGATATCTCTGGATGTTATATTCTAAGGCCTTGGTCTATGGCAATTTGGGAGATTATGCAAGTGAGTGTCATCATTACTTTAATTGTCTCTTAAGTTGACACTGATAAGAAGTGGATTCAAGAGTGGGAAATTAGAATTTTGATTATTGGTTTCGATGCTATTCTTTCTAGAAATTCTTTGATGCGGAAATTAAGAAAATGAAGGTCAAGAATTGCTATTTTCCTCTGTTTGTATCTCCTGGTGTTCTGGAGAAGGAGAAGGATCACGTTGAGGGATTTGCTCCAGAGGTGTGTATGTCTTATATGTTTGACAATTGTCTTTGTGACGAAGAAGCCTTCGTTTTAACTGATTTAGATGTTTGTTTAGGTTGCTTGGGTTACAAAATCGGGTAAATCTGATTTGGAAGTCCCAATTGCTATTCGGCCAACTAGTGAGACAGTGATGTACCCTTACTACAGCAAGTGGATCAGAGGGCACCGTGACTTGCCTTTGAAGCTTAACCAGTGGTGCAATGTTGTTAGATGGGAATTCAGCAACCCTACCCCATTTATCCGGTAATAATTATCATATACTCCTTTCTAGTTTCTTATCTAGTATTGCTTTATACACTCAACGCATGAGTGTATTTGCAATTGTCTCATTGCCTAACCTATTTCTCTGCAGGAGCCGTGAATTTCTTTGGCAGGAAGGGCACACTGCGTTCGCCAAGAAAGAAGAGGCAGATGAAGAGGTAGGTGAAATGATTCCAACTCTTTCTTTTCTGTTGCAAACAGAGGTAATAAATTGGCCGGCTCGGCATGATTTTGGAGACGTTGTATCTCGTACTGCTTCTATTGTTCTCAGGTCCTTCAAATTTTGGAGCTTTACCGTCGCATATATGAAGAATATCTTGCAGTTCCAGTTGTGAAAGGTATGAAGAGTGAAAATGAGAAGTTTGCTGGGGGGCTTTACACCACAAGTGTAGAGGTCTGTACTTTTGTTTTGTTAGTTTCAAAGACATCTTTGTCTCGTGGATTTACTCTTCAATACTTTGGTTTATAGGCTTTTATTCCAAACACTGGTCGTGGTGTACAAGGTGCAACCTCTCATTGTTTGGGACAAAACTTTGCGAAGATGTTTGAGATCAACTATGAGAATGAGAAAGGAGAGACAGCAATGGTGTGGCAGAATTCATGGGCCTACAGTACCAGGACGGTAAGTGTAGAATCATTTCATTACCCAGGTTATCTTTTCTCATGGGTTCTCATGGTCAACTTTTCAATCTCAAACCTTGTATAGATTGGGGTCATGATTATGACTCATGGAGATGACAAAGGCCTGGTACTCCCTCCTAAAGTCGCGTCTTTGCAAGTTGTTGTGATCCCTGTGCCCTATAAAGATGCTGATATGCAAGGAATATATGATGCTTGTTCTGCTACTGCATCTGCCTTGTGTGAAGCCGGGATTCGTGCAGAAGAAGATGTTAGGGACAATTACTCTCCTGGATGGAAGTATTCAAACTGGGAAATGAAAGGTGTTCCATTGAGAATTGAGATTGGACCCAGAGATCTAGAAAAGAAACAGGTTGGTCCATTGAATGTCTCTATTTCTATATATCTTATAATGAAGTGTCTGGTTTATACTATGAAAATCATGATGTTTGGTTTGATAAATAAACTTGTAATGTAGCTAAACTAGATGTCATTTATCTTTTGTTTGCATCCCCATAGGTCAGAACTGTGAGACGGGATAATGGAGTTAAGGAAGATATCTCTAGGGATAGCTTAGTAGAACATGTTAAGGAACTGCTTGAGAAGATCCAGCAAAACATGTATGAAGTGGCAAAGCAAAAGAGGGAAGCTTGTGTTGAAGTTATTAAAACTTGGGAAGAGTTTACTGAAGCTCTCAACAAAAAGAAGCTCATCTTAGCTCCTTGGTGCGATGAAGAGGTATGCTACACCAAACACTCGTTATCGTGGAAAATCAAAGTGTGAGAGCATGGAATTATAACTACCTTCAAATCAATATCTTTGCAGGAAGTGGAGAGAGATGTTAAGGCACGAACTAAAGGTGAAACAGGAGCAGCTAAAACTCTTTGTTCTCCATTTGACCAGCCTGAACTCCCTGAAGGTCAGAAACAGAGACCTTATCAAAGTTTCAATCTTCTCTTGAGAAACAGAGACCAGTCATTATTAATGAAACATATATGTGTCTTTATGTGGTTGTACAGGTACTCTCTGCTTCGCTTCAGGAAAGCCCGCAAAGAAATGGACCTATTGGGGCAGGAGTTACTAAAATGAAAATGTTTAATCACGTTTTAGTTCATTTCATGAAAATTTGCTTTTACAACTCTCAAGCACATTTGTGTTTTGATCTTTTATGGTTACTCTATGTGAACACTTTATTAATTTTTCTTGTGAAAGACTTAGTGTTATTTCCAGCTGCGTACGACATCTTTTAGCTTCTAAAATGAACATAGATTGAAGTCGCCACTAACTTGTTGCACTTGTTACTTGGGATATAATGAAGTGATCTTTCGTCCTAAACCATTCAGCAAGGAATCGGCTTTTTCTCAAGTTCTTTCGTTGCCTAGCAAATAGTGTTGCGGGATTAATAATCTCACTGCAAGTAAGAAGTCATTGGAAAGAACACGGGAAATGACTGAATTCTGTAGTAACAGGATCAAGTTCCATGTTACCAAAAAGTCTACACGGCGCAAACAATATATTACCCATTTATATTATAATAAAATTGTATCATTAAATTATCCGTATAATATATAATAATATAATAGAGATTTAAAATTCATGATCGGTCAATTTGTATTAGATAATTAATTTTTGAATGAAATTTGTTTAAATAACTTTTGTTGTTTGATTAAGTAGCTTAACGTTGTTTATGATTGGTACACACTTTGTACAATTAGATACTTGTTAATTGGGATGAAAACCTATATTAACAAATAATGTTTCCAACATGTTTATCATCATGATCCTCTTTACTTTTTTTTCCATAATGTTGTGGCCAACCAAATTGTTTTTTTTGCTAGATATAATGTCATTCTAATAACTTTCAGATTCAAACTCATTTAAACTTTACTTCAAACAATATATATCTTTTAATGTTACTTTCATTTTAAATTAGTTAGAAAAACTCTAAGTTGCAAAATATTTCATATTTTTTTTTTGCATTTCAATCCTTACAAAATTATACTTTTATAATTAATTTAATTAATTTCGTTTTTTATCACTTTAGTCTATACAATTTTAGTATTTCATATACATTTTTGTAAATTTAATTTTTGTAAGCATTAAATAAAAGATCTTAAATAAAAAACAAAAATATTAATAAAGAAAAAATATTACATATCATTAAAGATGAGTTTTATCCAACAAAATTTCTTAGTATGTTAATTATGTGTTTTTTACTCTGTTGTTATGTAAATATATGTTCCATGAGATCTAGTGTATTAGAAAAACTAACCGGAGATGTTAAGAAGGAGATTAAGGTGGAAGAGCTAATCGAAGATGTTACGAAAAAAATTAAGGTGGAAGAGCTGATTGGAAATGAGGTTAAGATGGAAAGCTGACTAGATATATTTTTTTTATGATAATTTTTTTTTTCATCTCAAAAAAATATAAAAAGTAAAAGTTATGGTTCTCATTCCAAAAAAAATGTAAAAAGTCATCTAAAAAAATGTAAAAATAAATCTATGGTCAGATCTCCAAAAATGTAAGAAGTTAAAATTATGTTTCTTATCCAAAAAAAGTAAAACTACATGTTACTCTATTGTATCAACACAATTGGGTTGCATTGACTGTATGCCACGAATTGAAAACTTGTTACTTAGATTATCTTGCAAACATAAATTTGTTGCTTTAACAATCTGCACCAAACCTTTATAGAATATTGGTTACCAAGCAAATGATTACCTATGTACCTGACAAAGTGTTGAGTTGCATGAAGAATGAGATTAAGGTGGAATAGTTAACTGAAGATATTAAGGACTAGGAAAAAACGGAGAACCCAAGGAGGATACAGAGGAATAGGTTAGAGGGTGAAGGCCACCAATCTCAAGTGAAAGCCGAAAGTTGATTATATGTTATATACTTAATTATAATTTATGATTTTAACTAATGATTAATAGTGAGAATAATGATGCAAATAATATAATTTTTATAGTTTTGTTAAGTTTACCAGTGAAGAAAAATGTCAAAACTTTTGAATTTGAAGTATTTCATACTATAAAAATAAAATATTAAATCAATGATATACGTATTAACTTAAGTATCATTACCTCTTCATGTTCTGTTATTTCGTTTGTAATGAAGTCTTGCCACGTTTTCTTTTTGGTACTCAACATATATCGCTTATAGTTAGAACATACATAATTTCATATAATCAATTGATAAACAATTCCATTAGGTGTGTATGATCGAATCTTGCACAAGAATACCGACTCAATGAAACAACAATAGCGATCATTTTTTTCCAAAACTAAACAAATAGGATACTTACGTTTGGATGATTCAAACATCTTTCTCTTGTATTTTTTTCACCATAAAGGTCGTTATGGGCTCTTTTTTACCAAAATTGATTAATGTATTTGAATTAATATATATATATATATAATATATATATATATTTCTGTTTATCTATAGTTTCTGTCACACAAAAAAATATTAAAGTTGGGTAATTAACCTGACTATCCGGTACATGATGGTATGTTTCCTGGTGAATAAAAGGATAATTAAGTATAGTAATTATGAGTGTTGTTATGTTTTATCACAGATAACAAGTAACAACACGTCTCATTACTTTGTCTGTCTTATTAATTCTCTCTAATTTATATAAATTTATTATTATTTCACTACAACCAAATATATTTCTTCTTTTATATAGTTCATCAGAAAAACAAAAAAAAATCATGTAAAATTGCAAAGATGCATGAACTATCACATAACCAAAGATCAAATTTTATTACTTAATTATGTATGAACTTGGGTAATAAGTCCGGTCGGTTAACATGTAGAATTAATACAACAACGTTACGAGACTCATGCCACGTGTCACGAGATCCATCATCTTCTTCTTTTATGAAAACGTTACCGGAATAACTGATAGAACTCTATAAGTCAAAAGTGTTAAAAATGAAAACTTTTATTGTATAGAATCAATCAAATATTCAATGTAGAATTTCTAGGTTAATTTTGTATCTTCTTCTTTTTAATAATACTCTTTTAGTTCGAATCACATGAAATACGCCGATTCCTTAAAAAAAAAAAAAAAAAAAGTGAATTTTTTCATTCATATACAGTCTGGTTTCTCTCTCTCTTTCCAAGTCTCTTGCTTTCTCTGTGTGACCCTCTTTGTCTCTTTCTAACAGAACATCGAATAAGGTATCTTCAGACACATCTTAGATATCATCGAATGTTGTTCTTCTTCATCTTTAATTATGCTTTAAAGTTAGATCCCAATTCACCATTGTTGTACGGTGAAAGAGAGTGAATTGTAATGGGTACGGAGAAGGTAGAAGATGGACCTACTGCTTGAATTTTGGCGGGCACAAACGGTCTTTTTCAATGATTCTTTTGTCCATTGTGGGTTCCCCAGTTTCCTCTCACCACTGACCCATCTAATCAATCTTTGCAACTTGCTGCAATCAAAGCTCCATGAGAGAGAAATTGATTCATAGTCACCATCTTTGAGAACAAAAAAGAGGAGAGAAGCAAAAGTTTTATCTCAGACTGTTTTGTGAAGATTTGATTTAGGATTCTGTTGGAGCTTCAGGAGATCATAGATCTTCTATTCATATGAAGAGATCTCTCTTTGTAAGTCCTTAAACAATCTCCTCTTATTGTTTCCACTTTTCTTTGGATATATCATTGTCAAATCTGGTCAATATATTGGTGTTCTTTGTCTTTAAGATCTGAAATCTGTTTTTACTGTATTTCACTGTTTAAGATTTCATCTTTCTTCCTGATTTGATGTTTGCTAGCTTATAGAGGTGAAATGTGGCTTGTGTCTTAATTGTGAGTTAATTGAGATTCATAATGCTTGAGACTTGGAAACATCATAGGATCACAATGTTATTCAGTAGGTGAAGGATATTCCTAGGAACAAATGTTGTCACTGTTTAAGATTTCACTTTTCTTCCTCAGTTTGCTCATTGCTAAGTTTAGAGATGAAATGTGGCTCTCACCTTCTAGTGTTTGTGTGTGTTGTTCATGGTATCATAAAAGCTTGAGACTTGAGAAATGTTTGTTTTGCAGCTCTTGTATGTGCTCCTGGTACAAGCATTCTATGGTGCTTGGTGTAGTGTTGGAGGAAGCCAGCATCTGCATTGTCAATATTCCAATTTAGCAAGTCTTCACCGGCCTCATAGCGTATCAATTACAGAGTTTGGAGCGGTTGGAGATGGCGTGACTCTAAACACTAAAGCCTTTCAGAATGCTTTGTTCTATCTCAATTCTTTCTCTGATAAAGGTGGTGCCAAGCTTTTTGTTCCTGCTGGTCAGTGGCTTACTGGGAGTTTCGATCTTATCAGTCACCTCACCTTATGGCTAGATAAGGGTGCAACGATTCTCGGGTCAACGGTAAGTCTTTGCTTTTTTGAATCTATACAAGCATAGGCTTTGTGATATGAACTGTGATCACTTATACAATTTGTACATTCTCAGGACTCAGAGAATTGGCCTGTGGTTGATCCATTACCATCATATGGACGTGGAAGAGAATTACCCGGTAGAAGACATAGGAGTCTTATATATGGTCAGAATCTCACAGATGTAGTAATTACAGGTATTAGCATGTCATTCATATAACTTGATTCGTCTTGAACAACTGATACTAGGTCTCACTTTTGTCTGATGATACTGAAATTTACAGGCGAGAATGGGACAATTGATGGTCAAGGAAGTGTGTGGTGGGATTGGTTTAGAAATGGAAAGCTAAACTATACAAGACCTCATCTTGTTGAGCTCATGAACTCTACTGGTCTAATCATCTCCAACCTCACATTCTTAAATTCACCGTTTTGGAACATTCATCCTGTTTATTGCAGGTCATCTAACTTATCATGATTCGATATTGATACCCGCAAAATTTTCTCCTTTGGCATGTTCTGATATGGGGTTCTTTTTCTATATGAACAGAGATGTTGTTGTAAAGAATCTTACAATCTTGGCTCCTCTGGATTCTCCAAATACAGATGGAGTTGATCCAGGTGAGTTCCTTTGCAAAATTTACTCGAAATTCGGGTCTAAAAGTTTGTATCTTCACATCAAATCAAAGATAGCATTCTGACATAATCTAATCCAAGCCTGATCATTGTTTTTAAGACCAAAACACTTGCATCTCTACAATGGCGATAACAATTTGTTGTCATTTACAGATATGTCTCTTATTTATGTTTGGGAAATGTTTCTATCTGCAGACTCATCAACAGATGTTTGCATAGAGGATTGTTACATAGTTACCGGAGATGATTTGGTATCGATAAAAAGTGGATGGGATGAGTATGGAATATCTTACGCAAGACCAAGTTCCAAGATTAAGATCAATAGGTTAACTGGTCAAACTACTTCAAGCTCAGGAATAGCAATCGGAAGCGAAATGTCAGGAGGTGTATCTGAAATCTATATCAAAGACTTGCTTCTATTCAATTCCAATACTGGAATCAGAATCAAAACTTCTCCAGGAAGAGGTGGATATGTCAGAAACGTTCACATATCAAACGTGAAGCTCAACAATGTAAAGAAAGCTATTAGATTCACTGGCAAGTATGGAGAACATCCTGATGCAAATTATGATCCTAAAGCTCTTCCAGCTATCAACAAGATCACATTAGAGAATATCAATGGCGATGAAATCGGTGTTGCGGGTCTGCTTGAAGGTATAGAAGGAGATGAGTTCAAGAACATTTGTTTCCTTAACATCACTCTTACAGTGAAGAAAAACTCGAAGAAAGCTCCATGGGAATGCTCAAATGTTAGAGGCTATTCACAGTTGGTTTCACCGGAAATTACTTGTGATTCATTGAAAGAAAGTATCTTCCCTGAACATGAATCTGATTGTTTTGGCTTATCAGAGAACAATCTGGAGATATCAAGTGGTTTAAATAGATCACCATGGTTGCTTTCTTGGTAAGTAACGTTGAAGTTTTGAACATGAAACAGTTTGCTTGACTGTGAAGAAATCGATTTTCTTCTTTTGCTCTCAGAGATTTTGTTTATTTGAAGTTTTTATGCTTTCATTTTTGTTGTTTTTTTTGTAAATTTGTGTGCAGTGAGGATAATAATCAGAGTGGCTTAAGAGTTTTCTTTTGAAATTAATCTTTTTTTTCTGATTGTATATAAGTATTGTCACTATTATTTCGCATATTTTCATCAAAACTTGATTCCAATATAGTCGCACTGTATAATCTCACTTGTATAATTTCTTTTTTTAACAATTGAATTGATAAAGTCTAACTCATAGCTTAAAATTTACTCTTAAAATCATTTTCTAAGCTATTATAATCTCACTTATATAATTTCTTTTCTGTCAACAATTGAATAGATAAATCCAATCTGTAGATTAAAATTTACCTCTAAAATCCTTTTGTTAAGTTATTATAGCTATTGCAGATAAAAATCGAATTATGATGTCAAATCATTAACTGAATTATCCTAAACCACCAGATTAAAAATAATTCGATACTTGTATAATTTACATAATAACATTTAGTGTTTTTTTTTTCTAGTTTGGAAGTAGGCATACAAGACTTATATAAAAATACAAGAAGACCATCCCGCCAAAAAATCACTTTGACATAGGACCGCCATGGTAGGAGATCACTTCGGCACATGAATAAGTTCTGGTATAGTCCATGCCACCTAGCCTCTAAATGTATTGCAGAGTTGTTCACTTATTATGTGGACTTACCAAGTTTGGCCTAAAGCTAAAATAAACTCCGTGAAGTCCACCTCTAACAATTATGACTAAAAAACTATGAATTTGTGTAAATTTGTAAAAATATAAAATATATATCTCATGAATTACAACTCTAAAAAATCAAACTTTTCTTAGTTAATTTCACTTGCATAATTTTTTTAGAATCTAATGTTTGGACTATGATTTTAAATTTTGTAGACAAAAAAGTCTACATTGAGGTAAAACTTTTTTGACATGAAAAAATTGGCCTCCTTACAAGTTACAACTGATATTTGTAATGTAAAAAAAAATAGAAACAAAAATTATGAATAAAATCTTCAGACAAGTGAAGTGATTTACATCAGACAAAACTAACTTTTCTTAAACCACTGACTGTATTGGTCAATCCTAGATTTTGCTTTTTGAACCAAAAAAACTCAGTAGTGATAAGCTCTTGATATCTTTAGTCTTCTCACGCTAGACAAAAACATCCTACATAATCAATTAAATTAAGTCTCCATTAATTACAATTATTCTTCATAATTATGTCTTCCATAATTAATAATTAATTAAACAAAATACTTACTCCCATGGAACATCTCCAACCATCATCCAATCACCTTCTTTATCTGCGTATGTTAGCACATGACTCTTCTCACTACACATCTCTTCTTCTTCAGCCCCTGTTAATAAAAACAAATTAATTAACATTAATTTTTTTAACTTTTTAACTAATTATGAATCACTTAGTCACACTAGTAATCTAATCTTGATAAAATTGATTTCATTTAACATGCATAGATAAAGATACTTCTTTTACAAATCGAAAATAATATTTACAAATCTGACTAATCTCACCGATATCATAAATAATTTGGCATTTATGTAATATAATTTCAGTCAGATGCAAAGATATAGATGTGTGTAAAGATATTTTTTTCTTAAAATCGAAAATAATATAGACAAATCCAACTAACCTCACGGATACGGAAATTAGTCAGGACATTGATGTAGTACGATTTTAGATAACATGCAAAGATATAGATGTGTGTAAAGATCACTTTTTTCTTAAAATCGAAAGTAATTTAGACAAATCCGACTAATCTCACGGATACAAAAATTAGTGAGGATATTTATGTATTACGATTTTAGTTAAGATGCAAAGATATAGATGTGTGTGAAGATACTTTTTTTTATAAATAGAAAGTAATCCTAGCAAATCCGACTAATCTCACTGATACGAAAATTAGTCAGGACATTTATATATTACGATTTTGGTAAACAAGCAAAGATATATATGTGTGTGAAGATATTTTTTTTATAATTTGAAAAAATCCTAGCAAATCCGACTAATCTCACGGATACGAAAATTAGTTAGACATTTATGTAATATGATTTCTATCAACATGCAAATACATAGATATGTGTGAAGATAATTCTAACTAAAATCAAAAGTAATCCAGACAAACCCGACTAATTTTATAGATATGAAAATTAGACAGAACATTTATGCATTATGATTGTGAAGATAACTTACAAAGGATTGAAGCGTTGAACATGTAATCAAGAGTAGTGATCAAATCATGATAACCATTAAGAGCTAAAAGATCAATCTTTCTTCCAATAGGAACTCCTTCCATATTCACTTTCACATAGAAGCTTCCAACACTATTACACTCATTTTGATCTTCTTCTTCCATTATCATTTCATGATCATCACCTCCAACAACTCCATATTCATTGTTTTCTCCACCATTGTAATATTGTCCAGATGATGATCCGAAGCTAAGTCCAAGCCTTAGGTCCGTACTTAGGTTCTTAGTATTACTTGAAGAAACACCAAATTGATTGCTTTTGCAGCTACTTTCTATTGATGAAGATGATGAACTTCTTCCTCTTCCCATTTTTTTTTTTTTGTTTTCTCTCTGAAATTAAAAATTTATTTGAAACAAGTGATTAATGATTTGAACGTGTGTGTATATATATAGAAAAATAAATTTTTTATTTTTTAGTTTTTAATTTAATCTATATTGAAATGGTCTTTGTGATATTTTGTGTTTTAATAATACAATAAAATAAAATAGAGATGGTGGAATAATGAGACAGTGTTGTTAAAGATGTTATTGACATAGCAGACAATTACACGTGTCATGTAGACAGTTGGTCAAAGTGTTGGTTTTGACCTTTGTGCTCGGATTTTTTTGCTGGGTGTGTTCTAGTTTAATTTTGATTCTTTCAATGTATTAATTACTCGACTCCTAGTACTTCTTCAAGTCTTCTGTTTATTATTTTTTAAAAATATTTGTCTTAATTCTTATAAATATTTAGGGTAGATTTTATTATTTTAGTTTATAAAATTAAATGAATGCTAAAAAACAGGTGATTCAGTTGGTTTGCCCATAATCTAGCTTGTTATCAGGTGGTGAGTTCGAATCCCACCAAAATCCAATATGAGCAATTTGGTTATGGATCGGATCTTTGTTAATCTCATTTATATTAAAGAGAATGAGTGAGATTGACAAAAAAAAATCAAACGAATTAACTTCATACATATAAAAAATATTGAATGAAACTTAAATGTTAGAATTATATTTTAGAATTACAGATTGATTGGTTATATTCAAACGATTATTTGCTATCAGTTAATATTTTGTTTGAAATAAGCGATTGGAAACAACATTTTATATGATCGTTTGGACTTATTTATAGACGTTTAAAAACGTTTTCAGAAAAACTTATTCATAAACATTCATGAAATAACCGTTATTTAAAATATATTAATAACAATAGTTTGTGGGTTAAAGTTAGTAATAAAGTAAATAATGCAATATTCTCCATAATTTTATATCATAAGAGAAATTTTCGGATAAATCAAGTTCATTTATTGCTTTTTTCTCTTTATAAATGCTGTTTTCACTTAATTTTTTTTTCAAAATATATGATATTTCAAAATTTTAATACAAAAATTGATATAATTTCCTCATTTAACATATATCATTTATACATATTAATTATACTATTAATTATAATACAAGGAAATTTTAAGTAATTTCACAAGTTTTTTTTAATTCTTGTGCATTAACACATTAACCTTAAGCATCAAATAATATAAGATAAATGGTGTATATTTTTATTTCATTTTTGTTATCTTTCAAAAATGTTAAATTATATATATCTTACTTCATAATTTTCAAACTTGTTATATAATTCATATTTTAAATATTTTTTTAAGCAAATTACACTATTCTACAACTACAATATCATCAATCAACATTAATCTTCAAATGATTTTCATTACAAAAAATTTGTTACCAAGCAATATCTTCAACTACTCGTTTTTTAAACGATCTTCATTTTAACTATTCAAATGATGTTACTAATGGGATCTTATTTGAACGATGGCACCAAACAAACCCTATATATGACTACATCAACACTTACATGATATTATAATTAAATTTATAATAACATTTATATTTTCTTAAATAATTAAATTATAAAATACTATAGTTCAATTCATTATCCGTTGTAATAAATTGAAGTTCAATGCATGAGATTATCGTGACGCGCATTGATGCGTTCGTGGGTTCGACAAACACTAAACCCATAATTAAGGGTTCTTATAGGTTTAAACACATGTTTTATTTATTTAAGATAGTATTAAATTTATGTAAGGTTAATTATTAACTGCTAAAGACGTCTCATTTACGTCATTAACTCTCTAATAATGCATTGTATTTAATTATGAACAAACAATTAAATTAGTCTACGTGGACTCCATATCGTATCCAAGGATGACAAGAGTTAATTTGATCTTTCCACTCTTCAATTTCTTTGATTGTTACTTTTATCTTAATTATCATTAAGTCAAGTTCAACTATATTTATTTTTGTAATATATATTATACCAAACCTTTTATGTGTAACAATTAAAGTGAATAAAGTGATCCTAATCTCCTACCCATTGAGATCAAATATTGATTTTTAATTGAGGCAAAATTGTTGTTTTATATAAAAATCAAGATTATTAGTATAACCAAGTAAATGTGAACTTTATGTCCATAATTTTTTCATGAAAGGGACTAAAAACACATTATATTAGTCCATTTATCCTTTGGTTGGTAAAAAGAGTTAGATTAAATATTCATAACAATCAGCAACCGACAAAGTTCAATTCATAACCCAAATCCAACTCTAAACCCCAAACAATCACGTGAGGATACATGATTCTATGAATCAAACTTTAGTATATAAGATAGTAGAAATATACTTAATCACTTAACCAAAAACAACCGAGTTAAACCTAATCACTTAACCACTTAAAATTTTGTCAGTATTGTTTTTTTTCTACTTTTTATCACATGTAGCTTCAAATTTATAACAAACTATTTAGTTTATAATATGAGATTGGTTTCGCATAATATTACATTTATAAACTTGTTTTGCCGAGATCTCTTTAGTCTGATAGTGATAGTTTATATACCTTAGTAATAGAACCGACATCAAAGGTTCAACATCTCCCCATCAAAACTGGAAATTTAAAAACGATTTACGAAATAGATTTTAGGTTATGAATTACATTTTATCGATCTAATTATTGGCAAAAAAAACTCGTTCTTTTCTGTATCTATCAAAAAAATTTAATCAATATAAGTTTCTTTACAAAGAAAAGAAAAAGGGAAAGTGCTTGTCTTTGGTTGACAACAAGATTCTATTTAAGATAAATATTCATTGGATTTGGACAATAAAACTTAAGGTCATCAGAAAAAAAAGTGCATGTTCCTTGGTTTTATATACGTTAGATACATATAAAGAATTAGAAGCAAAGAAACAAAGAGAGAGACAAAAAGAGAAGCATGCATGAGTAATGAATGCGTAAGCTTAAAGAGAAGAATTGTAATGAGAGATGCTTCTTCTATGGACTCATTTCTCTTAGGATACGTCACAATTCTCATCACTTCTCTTATAAAACATATTTTTGTAAACACGAGACAATGCTCTTCCACTACATTTTTGCTCATGTCATGTGCCTTTTTCTTTTATTTGTCTCCTTTACTTCAATCACTCCTTATTACCTTCTTCCACACCAACTCAATTTCTTATTATGAACTCTTTTTGTTGAAAAATGATTGGAAGATTTGTTGTCCAATGAGACCAAATTTATATATTATGTACAACTTGGTTTTCTTTTCATTTCATTTTATATACCAACGAAAATTCTTTTTTCATGTGGTTAAATATCTATTTCTATAGTATATATATTTTATTGGTATTCATCTAATCATGTAGCTTATTGTAATAAGAGTTAAAAGTTTGAGTTTATAATTTAATTATAGATCAATTTATAAATCTTTTTCTTGTCAACAATAAAATTGATAAAAATTCAGGTTGAGTGAATTCATTGGCGAATCAATTCATTTGAAAGAGAAAGTCGGGTCTAACTGATTTCCGAATTGACAAATGATAGATAGGTATGAATGGCAAAATCTAAACGAGCCGATCTATGACTAAACTTCCTTATACCCTAACAATATTACCTGAGGAAAACATAATTCCCTGTAATCAAATTTTAATAGGAAAATAAGTAGAAGTAGCACTCCAGAATTTAACCAAATATTTGTCTACATAGAAAAGACGGATTACAAAAACTATGATTTTAAGTCATAGTATAATATTTTTTTGTTAGTAATTTATCGACAAAACTTAATCTATAGTATTATGTAATTTTGTTTTTTTGCCAAACATTTATAATACGAAATTAATAGACATAAGCAAAATGAATTGAAATGTTCGTGACTCTATTATCAAGTGTCTTTATCAAAGAGACGGAATTAAACATACACATGTAATTAACACAAACATATTGAACCCGAAACATTCAAACATTGTCGTTATCAGATTAGCCGACATTTATTGCGAAGATACCGTTTGGTTTGGTTTGAAGAGTCTAATAGATTTTTGTAACAGTTCGATCAATAAGACTCAATCTATAGTCTAAACTCCACTCCTAATTTTTTTTAAGTTATCATAATGCAGCAGATAGGAATCAAATTCTGGTACCTAATCATTAGTTGAATCATCATAAACATAAGACTAAAAGCACCTCGGCAAGCTAATAGATTTTAGAAGAAAAAAAAGAAATATATATATATATATATAAAAGCTTGAACCAAAAGAAATTCTAAACATGATTAGCCTTGGGCATTCGGGTATTCGAGTCTGTTCTGGATACTACCCGATCGGGTCCGGGTATTTCGGGTATAGAATTTTGATACCCATTTTGGAACCGAGCATTATTCGGTTCGGGTTCGGTTCGGGTCCTCTCGAGTTTGGGTCGGTTCGAGTCTATAATTTCTATACCCATTTAAGAACCAAAACTAATTCGGTTTGGTTACGGTTTCGGTTCCGGTTCGGGTTCGGATATAAAATTATAGAAAAAAAGAAATTCGAGTGTATTATATACCTAAAAGTACACAAAAAATCGGGTATTCGGGTATTTGGGTACATTTTTGAGTATTCGGGTATTTCGGGTATCCAAATACCCGAAATATTCGGGTACCCGTTCGGGTATCGGTTAATACCCGGACCCGAACCGATACCCATGAGTACTCTATGCCAAGATCCGATGGTTACTTTTACTTATACTCGAATCAGACCCGAACCCGAAATTTCGGGTCAGTTTTTCGGGTCCGAGTAAAATGCCCAGAACTAAACATGATTCTAGAGAAAGAGAGAAAATACAAGAGGAGAAAGATAAAGAAGAGATATGTTCCCCACAAGCCCTACAAATACAATTATCATCACCATTTCTCACCTTTTTTTTCTCTCTTTTTCTTTCTTTCTTCTCCAAATTTTTCTTCTTATTCTGTTTTTGTTTTTATATTTCATATATATATATATATATGGTGCAAGTATCTGGTCAGTAGTTTCTTTGGGTTTCATATAACGTATAATAAACTTTTCTGAAAGCCAAAAAAAGAAAAATAAGAAACAAAAAGTCAAAAATTGATGCAAACAAATTAAATCATATTCCATGTGTCTCATGATGTTTTAGCTTTATATATTTGCCTCAAAATATATGATGTTTTAGATTTCTAATACAAAAAAATGATCTACTTTCTTTATTTAATCATGTCATTTATTCAAATTAACTACACTATTAATTATAATATAGAATTTTGTAAATAATTTCATAAATTTTCTTAATTATTTTGCATTAACTTTAAACATCAACTAAAATAACAAAGAAAGAGTAATTTTAAGTAATAAAAATAACTGCGACAAAAAATATAATAAAAACAATATAGGTAATATTTTTTTGGTAATTCAGGAGTTTCCAGATTTTATGGGAAATGTCTAAATTATTTTTATGGGGAAGTACAATTTAGGGATAGACTCTTTTTCCAAATATTCAAATAACCGAAAACATAAATTTATATATGTATAGGGATATCCGAAATAATTATGACTTAGTTTTGAGCATTTAGAGAATCTAAGCCTAATACCTGAATCTGTCCCTTCCCACTCGACTACAACACTCCAGACAACAATATAAGCAATGTTAAATTGAGTTTCTAGATAAATAATAAAAATTCGTCAAATCTGGAGAATATAATTTTTGAAAACACACATATATATATATATATATATATATGTCAAATTTCAAAAGGAAAATAGTACTATCTCAAATTTCAAGGCACTCATAGTTTTTTTTGGTGGAAAGGCACTCTTAGTTTTTATAATTTCAAGAGTTAATGATAATGTCTGGTCCTTTTATAAATCATTAAGCTGTAAGAGAGTTTTCACTCTTTTTGACAAATAATTTACTTTATATATTTTGATAAAGTATTTAACATAAATTATACAAACTCGACTTTACTGCAATGTGTTTGCTTGTCAGTATAAGAAAACATGGGCTGGCTTCAAATCAGGATCATTGCATGTCTCATGACTTTTTGTAGCCTCTCTTCTTTTATGGTTTCTTTTTCTTTTTATCACAAAGTTGACCATACCAACATGCAAAACCAGTTGTGTCATTAATAAAGATCATAGAGAGGGTTTTGAGTTTTGACAATAACTCCTAATTTATCAATAATAGAATTGCTGTTTTACAATAACAATTGGACATGTTTTGATACCCAAAAAAAAAATAAAAAATTGATACCAAAAAACACAATGGGACATGTTGTACCGCCAAATGCGTGTTGGTTCCATTTTTACGGGTTATAAGATGTTTTGTAGATGAATCTTTTAAAGAATTTTTCGTATTTGAAATGTATTTGTTTTATATATGATATGTATAGACTTTGCATGGGAACTTATGGTGTTAGAAGAAATTTCTCATCTTTTCACTCAAAATTCGAAGTGTCATGCTTCATTAAAATGAATAATTTTAAAAGTGTGATAGAACTAAAATTATTGAAAATAGTAACCTTTCTAAATAGATGACGTTCAAATCATACTTTAAAAATTTCTATCGGTTCAAAAATTCATTATGCAGCTTTGTTTTTACAATTATTCTTAATTTTTTAAGTTACAAAATCGATATTTTTATCCATAATGTTAGAGAATTTTCTAAGAATTGATCATTTGTAAGTTTTTCGCCATTTAATTGGTTTTCCACAGTATTATAGTAAAATAACTCAGTTAACAGAAAATAACAGAATAACAAAACCTTCATAGTCACATATATATATACATATATATATATATATATATATTAAATCATACAATGCAGTGATGAAATATTCTATGCAATCTTCAGTTTTATGATTATAAATGACTTCAAAGCTACTCCCAATTTTTTAAAAAGAATTAATAAATTATAATTTTTTTTGATAAATGGTGTTTTGTCATAAAGAAATGTGTTTGCTCTTGGTTTTTGTTACTTTACAATGAAGATTTCTTCTGTTATTATTATTAAAAAAAATGATTGTTTAATACATATCACATGTTTTACAATAACAAATCAAGTACTGTAATATATATTTTTAGATTTTCATTGCTTATTTAACTAATTAATTTCAAATATTTTGTGGTCTAAAACAAGGTGTAACAAAATTTTAGGAATTATTAACCTTTGTTTTAAAGATTCGGATTCAAACAGCAAAAACTCAATTTTCTCCCATAAATATCTGATTATAATCAAACAATTTGAGTTATAATGATAACAATTATAGTACCTAAAAAACCTACTAATGTTTATATTAATACTGGAAAACCAAAAGGTTATAATATCTATTTACACATAAATTAGAGTGAGAACATGTTTTCTTTAATCAAACACAAAGTTTACAAAAAAGAGAAAGATTAGATTTGGTGTTTAAAGTAGTCTATGAAGGCAATCTAGTGAGGAAATATAAATGTTTCTTTTCATATTACAATTAAGTTTGGTTTAAGCTTAATTAAGTAATAGTTTAATACAAATAAATGCATGAAACTCGATAAAGCAAAGATACGACTAATTAAGTGTGTGCGTGCGTGACTTTTAATACAACTCTTGATACTATTTTTTATTTCCATTATTTGGGTTCTAGTTTACGTTGATTTAGGTTTTCATTTTTATAATTCACAAATTAATCCTAAAAAAGATTATAATGATAAATGTGAGTGGCTTGACATTATGTTCCTCTTCAATTTGGACTCTTTATGATGTCATTTCCATTACAAATGACATTTGATTTGCCCAAATTGTCTCAGGCATATTACATATATAAAAGCCTTGTAGCTTGGAGGCCCAAACATTTTATGTGTGATCTATATTTAGATCAAAATGGTTTGTACTTTATAATTTATAGGTTTATTTACTTGGTTGTTAAAAGGGTTTGTTTCTATATATTTTTGAAAATATCAGTGCCAAAAAATAAGTGGTTCAGTTAGTTTGTTTCTAATTTAGCTAAGTATAAAATGGTGGGTTCATATCCCATCCTGGTTCATTTAGAGAACTTAGGATATGAATCGAACTTTGTTGTCGATTCGATAATTACTTGTCGACAAAAAAGTTAAAAAAACAGTAACAAGTTAAAATAATGAATTCCAAATGATTGACAGACTAGTTTTTAATTAGTTCGTATTATATACGGAAATACGATAATTCAGATTTTTATCACTCAATTAATGTCATAATGTCTCAATACAAAAAAATTCAAAAATTTCTCAGAGCACCTAAAATTTAGAGGTATATATTTTACTAATGTTATTTATTTTATTAAAAATAATAAATTCTAGTCATATGTAATTTTAAAATATGAACAAAATTTTTGAACTGTTTTTGTGGTTTTAAAAATTTGTAATCTACAAATGATAATAACTTAATATTTTAATAAGTAAGTTTTAAAGATTATACAATTAGTTCGAGTAATAATATGAACGACTAACTAATTGACTATTTAATCTATTGAATCCAAATGATTATAAATTTGATTTTGAAATTTCGGTTAACTATTTTGTGGAAAATTATATATTTTATAGTTAATATTTGGTTGTCGCGTTATTCTCCTTCTATTTATTTTTTTCACGGGAAAAACTTATATTTTAATCTAATTATTTCGTGTCATAAGCTTTTTTGTATACAATTTTACTACACCAAAAATCATGATTAACTACAATAATATGCTTCTAATTGAGCGATAAATAATGTTTATTGTAGAGTTTTAATCATCGGGTTGTGACATATTTAAAAATCAAGAGAATCACGACATTCTTTGCCTCCTCTACTTTTTGAAATTGGGAAATTAGGGCTTATGGGGTTTGTGAAACAAAATGAGTAATTTTTCAGTTGTATTATACAAAAGAGGTGTGAATCATAACCCTTAACAAATGCATGAATCATGACACTTAAACATGAACCATGAGACATTAGAAAACACATGTCAATCCTACGTAACCATAACAAATTCTTATCAATTCTAGTCGAACCTTAATCAATTTGCAAAACATATGTCAGTCCTAGACATAAATGTAGCCAATACTACTCTAAGTAGGAGTCTTTGTGTAGGCTCTTGTGTGGATTGTGTTTGTGTGAGACTTTCAGCTCCACCATACAATCATTCAGCACATTTTAAATAGAATCAACCACCACATATAAAGGACAATATATATACAACAAAACCAAAACATCACATATCTCAGCTACAATTTTTGGGGCCTTTCATGTTTTTGATACTTCTTACAGCCTGCTGCATTATAGCATACTTCACGACATTTTTTACAATACATTACGTGGTATATTTTTCCCAGTCTAAGTACCTCACCATCGACAGTTTTGCTTTTTTTCTTTGGTGACTCGAGTTTCCATTTCATCCGCAAGAAGCTTTTTTTTACCTTTTTTCTACCAAGTAGTTTTGGTGGAAGTGGGGCGGTAATCAAGACGTAATTTGATGTCATCTAAAACTGCAGACCTTTCACGGGATTAGGTGTTTTGTTGTATTGTTCCTTCCAGATCTCAGTATGGGAATAAGGAGAAACAAATCCTCCACATCTTTACCAGCATCTAAGATTGCTTCATACACATGTTCACAAGGAATTCCTGTGATATGTCATTTCATGCACGAGTATTCCATTCTCTCAGATTTCAAGTTCATGTGGTTTAAGTTTCAAGCAAGTGTGACCTCATATAGTCTGTGTGTACCTGCAAAACACAGTTGAGTTAGAGAACAAATTAAAAACAGTTTAGTTTCCAGCAAGTGTGTACCTTTCATGATCATAGAACGTGATGCAATGTCTTTCTCCTCTTAAAATATTAACAGCATAATGACTGATTTTCTCTGCCATCTCCCAACTTTCTCATTGTTTACTCATCCTAGCCATCACCTGCCTCCTAATAGTCTCCATCATTGGTACCAATTCTTTGGCTCTTGCTTTCACAGTTATCGCATTAAAAGACTCAGTTGCATTAGTATCAACATCCTCACAGCAACTTTCAGTCCTATAAAATGATCTACACCAGACATCATCATAGAGAGACAAACTACAAAACTGATTTGGTTTAACTTACTTTGAAACTCTAATGGATTGTAACACTAAGCTAGATTCCATACAAGAGCTTTCAACCGTAGCTTGCATTTTGAAATCGAACTACATATATGGTAGTCACATTTGGTCTTCAAAATTAAATTTTTTTTCAAATGTTCATATATATAATAGACTTTCCACTTGAAGTCTTTGCGTTGAGCACACCAAAAGCTCATTTTATCTTTCTACCATCTATCATGTTTAATATTCTTCCTATTCTTTAATGCATAATTCAACACAACCTCTTTGATATCAAAAGTTATAAAGAACATTCTCCCAAGCCCTAACTTATCATCGATTCCAAAGCTCATTTTTTGTTTATATTTTAAATTTTTTTATCTTTGTGTCATTTTTTTACTTATTTATAATATTATTTAGTGTTGGCACGGCTATTGATTGAAAAATGTAAATCATTGTATCTAAATTTAGTGTCAATTTGATTCAGATAATAGTACTTAATATTTTCAGAAGATGTACTATTCAGTTGACAAAAGAAAAAATTGTTTTCAAAAGATTTCAACTCCAAATTTACGTTTTGGGTTCTAGATTCTATCTGATTTGATATATATTTTTGATAAACTAGACTCGTCTTTTTTTTTTTTTGGTTTTTTTTTTTGGTCTTAATTCAAAGTAGACAGTTGAACCCTTCAGTTCGATATGACCGGAGATCATATCACGACAAAATAAAAAAGGAATGAAATTGAAATAAATAATTAAATAAAAAAAACACGAATGCAAGAATGAGTTAATTGTAATGAAGACAAGTGTTCAAACACAATGTAAAAAGGAGACAAAAGAAACAGAAAGGTACTATGAATCACGTGGCTTTCACGTGAACTTCACGCGTTTCCTTTTTTTTTACTTCTTCTACTTTTTCCCTTTGAAGATAATACTGCCAAAACACCTTCTTTGTTACTGGGTCCCATTTCTATTTCGTGGTAGGCCCGGCCCATTCCTCTTTGTCCTTGCTTTCTTTCTCCTTGCCACGTGGGCTTTTTGGCCCGTTCTTCCAATTCTCATGTGTTTTTTTTAATGGGATCTAATCACTGGATTTTGTGTAGACTAATCTACATTTTTTGCAATTTAGTTTTTCATCATCATTGTTAAGTTTTTAAAAGGAAAATTTCACTCTATAACAATTTTTTTTATTTTATTGGGCACAACTGATCCGTCCATTATCCAAATTCATGTATAATACATGCAGCAAAACTCGATCTTTGGATGTGCAAGTGTGTCTACTTTTAGTGGACTTACCGTATGTCACTAGACTAAAGACCACTTGCATTGTATGACAATCAATAACTTCAAAATTATGTATATGATAATGATAAATTTTAATTAAGAAAATAACAACAAATATTACGAAAAACCTAGAAAGATTGCTAACAACATTTTATCACGTTTTTAAAGAGTTTTTTAGTAATATGTGTTGTTACATTCTTAATTAAAATTTATCATTGTCATATGCTTAATTTTGCAATCTTCTATGGTTATTGAATCAAATCACCCTTTTTAAAATTATGATAAATAATATATTAAATCAAAATTTCATTGTTAAAAGATCTTAATCTATTCTTAAAATTCTACAAAATTGAAAATATATATTGCATTAACTTTAGACTTCATAGTATTAATTTGCATGTAAACTATTTTATTTAGAAGGTTAAATTATGAATTTTTTTAACAAAAATCCAATAAAATTTTGGTCATTGATATTGGTTTACAAAAGATATTTGTCTATGTTGTGGCAGTGAGATGTATAAATATATTTTTAAAGAACTTCTATATAATTGTATTTTATTGTGGAAACAACATATCTTCAATAATATAAACTTTTATACTGCAAAATATTAAATGAATCAAAAGCAAAAACTGAGAGATGCTAAGATTCGACTTAGTACGAAATAAGAACAGTACTCTATATTACACAGATAATAACCAAGCACATGCAAAATAAATAGAAGAGTAAATAATAATAAGAAAAAAAAAAACAAAAGCGAAATATAAAAGCTATGACTATGAAGAAGTTGAACAACAAAAGAAAAATTAGTGTTCACTTACTTTTCATTGAAGAAGCTGAGAAGCAAAAGCCTCTTGGATCATTCAACAAAGACAATATACATGACTTTCACATCCTCCACCTTCAAACCAAAGTAAGTTCTTCAATCTTTGATTCATACAAACAAACATGTAGATGTTGATGTTAATGTTCTTACCAAGTGATTACTGTTGCAGGTTAAAAGATCAAGAGTATATGGAGCTTGTGTTTGAGAATGGGCAGATTCTAGCAAAGGGTCAAAGATCTAACGTTTCATTGCAGGATCAACGTACGAAATCGATCTTTGATTTGTATGAGGTTGAGTATAACGAGGATTTTAAGAAGAGTATCCATGGTTGTGGTGGTAGTTCCATTAAGAATCTCGATGGCACACAGGTTGTTCCAGATCATCATGTTGTTTCTGATACAGATGAAACAAACTTGTTGGAAAGCAATAAACATGTTGATGATTCAACTTTGATTGAGACTTTAAAAGCTTCTTCATCAAAGAAGATCGAGTTTATACCTCCTGATGAGCAATCTGTGGTTGCTGAAAGGTCTGTCTGTGAATCTTCCTCGACAGATCTTAGCGAAAACAGTGAAGGATCGACGTATCTAAGCACTGTAAGAGGACTGATTCACAGATTTTTGTTGGTTTGGTTTTGTCTTCTTAGCTTTTTTTGTCTGAAGAAAGTCCTTTATCACAAGGCAGAGTCTAGATGACAAGCTAGATGATGCGAGGCCACGAGTTCCTACACGAACAAGAAAGGCTTTGGTTAAACGAAAACGAAGAGCAGAAGTTCATAACTCACTTGAAAGAGTAAGTAGTCTCATTCAACATCATACCACAAAAAGCAAAAATTGAATCTGATCCATTTGTTTATTTGCAAAGCAGAAGCAAAGAAACGACATCAAAAAGAAAATGCGTACTTTGCAGGATCTACTTCCTAATTCTCACGAGGTTTGCCATAGGAATCAACTTTTCAACTTATATTTAATATCAAAAGCTTTCTGGGATAATCTACCAATACATACATTACACTAAATCAGTAAATACTTAAACTCTGTTCATAGGAGGACAATGAATCATTGTTGAATGAAGCAATCAATTATATGACAAACCTTCAACTTCAAGTTCAGGTATAAATAAACATATACTTCTACCATTTTTTTCATATCAAAAAAACATATTCAATCTATACATTCTTATTCTAACCTGTAAAAGACTTGGGATGGCAGATGATGACAATGGTTAACAGATTTGTTATGCCATCAATGATGTTGCCTTTGGGACCTCATTACTCTCAGATGGGTCTAGCAACAGGTGTGCCAATGGGTGTACCACAGTTTCCGCCTAGGCCTGTTCTAGGAGCTGGCTTTCCTGGAATCAGTAATTCAGAAAATATGCTAAGGTTTCTTAACCATCCAGGCGTAATGCCAATGCAAGACTCTGCACATTTCACTCCAGTCGAGAACTGCTATCCTCAATCTGTTCCGCCATCGTGCACTGCTTTCCCTAACCAAGTACTAAATTCCACCTCTTTGTCATCTTTAGTTAATGCAAGACCCAACAAAAGACATCAAGGAACGCTAACAAATGGAGGAGTTCTCATTGATAAAAATTCTGAAAAACCATGAGCAGATAAAATACAGTGATGATAGTTACCTGCTGATTTGCCGTCTTTTTATTCTCCAAGTAAGTAGTGAGAACACTGGATCCATCTCAAGGTGAACCATACAGTTCCAAAAAGAGCACTTCAACACCAGAACAACTTACCATGGAAGGATCTTCTCAAGTTTCTCCTTTTTAGTTTTCTAGTTATGTAACATATAGGAGAGAAGCTAATAATAATCTGGTACTAGTTTCTTCTGATGACAAACATGACGTGTTGGAAATAGTTTTCAATTACCTACCACTAGCAGAATGATCGAAAGAAACAAGCTCCTGAGTTTATACAATAGAGTGAAGCTTTTGTTTCTTCAATCCAAACAAGATGAAAAGCTTATAAATACTATGGAACTCGCTTTACCCGATTCCATTCTATTTACATGATTCTGATTGTACAACGAGAAGATGAGAGACTGGACCACAATGAAGATGTTTTGTATACTATGCTGCTTCAAGAATCTTCGTTCCACTATTTTTCATCCGAACTGGTTCAGTAACTTGCTTCTCCAATGTTTGTTTTGTATTGTCAAGTTTAAGCTCTGTGAACATCCCAGCCAGTGAATCTGCAGTATCTGAAGTCGTTGGTCTGACCTCGGAACTTTCGCTTTCAAGCTCCATCTCTAAATTCATAAATTCTTCTTCGATACTTTCATCATCCATATCTGGATGTTGATGTGATTCTGCCACATCAACAGAGAGTCCAGCTAAATTAAATTTCCATGGGTTAATCGTGTATGTATGTCCAAATGACAAAAGAAAACATAACACTCACCAAGAGCTTTTTCAACTTCCTTTTGTGATTGGATAGTTTCCTCAATTTCTTCCAAATAGTTATGAACGTCATCTGCACTGATCTTGATGCCCTTCATAGCCCTAGCTCCAGTTTTGATTGCCTCTGAGACCTGCCAAACCCACAGAGATATTTCTAAATCCATATTTGATAATATTACGAAGGCCCAAACGTGATAAGCTCGACTAATGGGGGTTCTTAGTGTTTGAAAATACCATTTGTGTTGATTCGGAATCTGCTATACTGTTCAGCATCTCCTTTACTCTGTTCAGAAGTGACAAGCATTTTTCTCTGCTTTCAGTCGTCAGCTTCAATTCCCTTGCGTGCCTTAGAGCAACTTTCTTGTTTCCACACTTTAGAGATGTCAGCGCTGATTTCCTCGAGCTACAAAAAGGAAAAAGTCAAACACTCGTAATTTAATCTATTTAACCATTTCGATAACCTCAAGAATCAGAAGGTGTTACAGTTCACAACGGTGGTCCATCACTTCAAGTCGATCTTGAAGCTTTTCTGTAGTCCTCAGCAAGTGCAGAATATCACAGTCTATTGTTGAGATACTGGCAAGTGATGCTTCTGTAAAGGATACTTTAACACCCTGAAGAGCACAAGTACGTTGGTATCAGACACTGTCAAATAGGTCTCGGCCTCTAAACTAAGTAACTTTTGAAACTGTCAAGTGGCCTTTTCCTATTCGTTTCACTAAAATGTGTAATTAAGTAACAAATTCTTGGACATTAACAATGCAAGCAAGATTTTTACATCTGTATATACCAGATATATTTCATGGAACAATACACATTTTAAAGTCTATTGACACTATACTAGCTAATCAACAAATATGTCCATCAGATAAATGATACAATACCAAAGAAAAGAAAGAATAAGAACCAACCTCTATGAGTTCTCCACGATTGATAGAAATTTTCTGTGCTTTTCCATACCCTGACAAGTGACTCAATACAGCAGATGCCTCATTCGGACCGTTGCACAAGTTCTGGAACTTCTTCAGCGTGACAACACAAGTGGAAGTCCAGTGTCCCTCAGATAAAAGTTTTACCACATCAGTCGCCTTCTCCTAGACATCAAATCAACTTACCGTCCATAAATTTTTTTACCTAATAGCAAAGAAGCTATACAAAGGAAACCAACCAACAATAAAAGGAGCTCGAAAACTTATACATAGTTAATTAGCTCTAACATTTCAGGATAACCAGTACTTTCAATGTCAATCAATACAAGCCACACACATTATAAATCAAAACAAGAAATATATGGTTAAAAGTAAGAGCACCTTCAAGAGTGGGACAATAACAAGTTTGTTTTCCAGAATTTCTCCAGGCTTCACTGATTGTTGACCCACTAAGTTCCTCACTGTCCTTAATAAACGAGATATACGGCCACTACCCTGAACTTCGAGTTCGCTAATCCGCACAACATCACCTTCATTATGCATCAATAACTGGAAACGAAACAAAGATAATATTCAACTCGTAATCAATCTCAAGAAGAAAACAGTCTAAGAAGACAAAACCCTTTCACCACTACTTGCAAAAACTCACCAATACATTATCAATGCATAAAGGCGTCATTCCTCCTCGATCAAACCACGTATTCTTCACCTTTAGAAACAAAAACACAAAAAGAACAATACATAATCAAACATTTTCCTACTACACTAATTTCCTCGAGAAACGAAACGATTGAACTGACCTGAACAGGATCGATGATGAATACTCCGAACTGACGCGAAACCTTGAGAATCAAATCACGCCAAAAGCGAAATTTCGGTTCCCAATCTGATCTCTGCCCACTAAGCGCCTTGAATCTGGCTGTCGCTACCACATCATCGTCCCAATCCGGAACTTCCCTTCGTATGAACTCCTTTACAGAATCCGAATCCATTTCCTTCGCTCAGATACAAATTTTAGGGCAAATCAAAAGCGATGAGGAAGAAGAAACTTGTGGACTTGCAAATTTACAGGATTATCAACCAAATCCTTCTAATTTGAAAGTCGATTTCCCGCCGCAGTACTTTTATACGAAGATTGTCGGAGAGCAAGCCAAGTTCCAAAGAAATTCTCAAATCCACATGCTCTACCGTTTGATATATGCGCTTTAGCAGTGTGTGACGTTTTTTTTTTTTTGCAGTCAGAGCAATATTTGTGATTCATCATTTTTTATTTTTTATGGTGCATAATAAAATATATTTTTAAAATGCTAAATAAGTAAGTATTTGTGAATTATATATTCAAATATTTGTAGACAATATAGTGGCAATCATAATATTACTTCACACAATTCAAGTTTATACTCTAAAACTAAAATCAGTTTCTACACATATGTATAGTTTGGCTTAGATAAGCAAACTAGGCAGTATAAGATTTATACAAATTATACTTAATTATTCTTTAATTAACCAGGAAACATATCATTATCAACTGAATTATCAGGTTAAATAAGATTACAAATAATATTATATTTAATTTTCATTAATAAAAGTTATGTTTAGACGAAAAAAACAGGTTAAATAAGATAAATATAAATAAATAATATTTTTAATCCAAAAATATTTGTAAATTTTCGTATAAAAATCATCAAAACTTCTCCAATCTTCTTTCATCAATTCAAATGTTAAATTAGTGTTGTCTCAATTACAAACAATAGATAAACAACATCACAAATTATCTGTCCAAATCTTGAACAATATTTATCAACTTACAAGTTATTTGGAGAAAAAAAATAAATAGACGACATGTTTTTGAATGGCATTAATTCAGTTGTTCGGTTTCATATTTGATTTGGTTAGAAAAAAATAATTTTGAAAATCAATATTCAAACTTGATGAAAAGATCCAACAACTGGTGTGGTATAATTGACTGAAATTTAGGGGCGTTTAGAACAAAGAAATTTTTAGAGTTTCTTTTTTTATTTTTATCTAGCATGAATCTACTTGGTTGTAAAAAAAGATCTTTTGCAAGAAGGTTGACTAGGGATTTCTTGTAAAAACATTAGCCCCCGCTTAGTTTATAATGACATCACATTTTTCCATATATTATTT
The DNA here is from genome assembly GCA_900406435.1 of Lepidium aucheri. Classification (NCBI taxonomy): domain Eukaryota; kingdom Viridiplantae; phylum Streptophyta; class Magnoliopsida; order Brassicales; family Brassicaceae; genus Lepidium; species Lepidium aucheri. Next base: position 11,975 of record OVBA01000116.1, on the reverse strand, counting down.
TCATTATGCACCTAAAGGAGGAGCCATTGAGATGAAAATCTCACATACGGTTCTGAAATGCAGAATTGTTAAAGCGAATGACGATCGTAACGGATGTCGGCTCAATCTGAAGGAAATTATGTGGAAGCATTACAAAATTATTATGAAGCTATGCGATTAGAAATTGACCCCTATGATCGAAGTTATATACTCTATAATATAGGCCTTATCCACACAAGTAATGGGAAACATACCAAAGATTTAGAATATTATTTTCGGGCATTAGAACGAAACCCATTTTTTCCACAAGCTTTTAATATTATGAATGTGATCTGTCATTACGTGCGACTATCTCCACAGAAAAAAGAACGAACAGCTAGTCAATGAAATACTAAAAACACAAAAAAGGGCGTTTTACATAAGCATCGTCCAAAACGATTTTTCATCAGCTGTAGCAAATAAATAAAGTTATCTGTTTTGTTCATTTCTATTGCAACAAGATGGACTTTACCTAAGCTAAGAATGGATCAACTATTAAATCTTGGATGGAAATTTCTTTTACCTATTTCCCTTGGTAATCTATTATTAACAACTTCTTTCCAACTCTTTTCACTCTAAATTTAAAATGAATCCAACATATTCATTATTTGTTTTAAACAAGAGAAAGAAACAAAGATAAAATTATTCATAGATAATTACAATATGCTTCCTATGATAACCGGGTTCATGAATTATGGTCAACAAACCCTACGAGCTGCAAGATATATTGGTCAAGGTTTCATGATTACCTTATCCCACACAAATCGTTTACCTGTAACTATTCAATATCCCTACGAAAAATTAATAACATCTAAACATTTATGCGGTCGAATCCATTTTGAATTTGATAAATACATTGCTTGTGAAATATGTGTTCGAGTATGCCCTATAGATCTGCCTGTTGTTGATTGGAAATTGGAAACTAATATTAGAAAAAAAACAATTGCTTAATTACAATATTGATTTTGGACTTTGTATTTTTTTGTGGTAATTGTATTGAGTATTGTCCAACAAATTATTTGTCAATGACTGAAGAATATGAATTTTTAACTTACGATCATCACGAATTGACTTATAGNATTATAATCAAATAGCTTTGGGTCGTTTACCAATGTCAGTAATTGACGATTACACTATTCTAACAATTTTGAATTCACCTCAAACAAAAAGTGGGTAAACCCATTAATTTGATTAAAAAGAGAATTCAAATTTTTTGAATTGTTTAAAGAATTGAATTAAAAACTTGTATTGTATTTATATAATAATATTAAGTATTAAGGCTCATTCTTTTAATATTATATATTCGTAATTTCTTTCTTGAAATAGATAGACTGAAAATATACTTTAGAATAAAAAACGAGAACCTGTCTAATAATTGTATCTACATCAATTCATATCCATTAGATTCTAATTTCACTCTATTAGAAACATATTAAAAACAAATTTCCCGGTTAAATTAATAAGGTCATGAAAAGGATTTTAATTTTTCTTATTTTAATAATATAATTGATTTGCTTGGACTAATATATGATTTTCTTTTAGATTTTTTGGGATCCGGTCTTCTAGTAGGAGGCCTAGGAGTGGTATTACTTCCCAATCTAATATTCTCAGCTTTTTCCTTAGGATTTATTCTTTTTTGTATATCTTTATTGTATATTCTATCAAATTTCCATTTTGTAGCTGCTGCACAACTTCTTATTTACGTGGAGGCCATAAATGTTTTAATCATATTTGTTGTGATGTTCATGAATGATTCAGAATATTCAATATGTGGACCGCTGGGAATGGGATTACTTCATTGGTTTGTACAACTATTCTTTTTTCATTACTTTCTGCTATTCTCGATACATCATGGTACGAGTNCGGGGTTATTTGGACTACAAGATTAAACCAGATTCTAGAGCAAGATTTAATAAGTAATAGTCAACAAATAGGAATTCATTTATCAACAGATTTTTTTCTTCCATTTGAACTCATTTCAATAATTCTTTTAGTTGCTTTGATAGGTGCAATTTCTATGGCTCGTCAATAAAAATCGTTCGAATTTGTAAAGACAAAAGAAAACTTTGCGTATGTTATGATTTTTCCGTTCATTCAATCAAATTTGATTGAATACTATTTCATATTTAAAATTTCAATTTTTATATTTGATATATATTTGAAATTTTTGTACCTAATCTAGTTTTTATTCGTAANTTTTATTCGTATTTTTTTGTTATATTCTAGGTGATTGAATCCGGTGAATTATTTTTCATATTGAAATGAATCAAAATTGATAAGGAGTTGCTAAATGATACTCAAGCATGTACTTGTTTTGAGTGCCTATTTACTTTTTATTGGTCTTTATGGATTGATCACTAGTCGAAATATGGTTAGGGCTCTTATGTGTCTTGAACTTATACTTAATGCAGTTAATATGAATTTTGTAATATTTTCTGATTTTTTTGATAATTTCCAACTAAAAANGTTAATATGAATTTCGTAACATTTTCTGATTTTTTTGATAATTCCCAACTAAAAGGGGATATTTTCTGCATTTTTGTTATAGCAATTGCAGCTGCTGAAGCAGCTATTGGATTAGCTATAGTCTCGTCAATTTATCGTAATAGAAAATCAACTCGCACCAACCAATCGACCTTATTAAATAAGTAGCATAAATAAAAAAATNGTTTATATTTGTGAAAATCTAAGAAATCAAAGTATTTTAGCCCCATTTTTTAATCAATTGAGCCAGAATTCATTACAAAAATTCTATAAAAAGAAATCATTGCTTCATCTAGTATTTTAATATATCATTCAGTTAGAAGTTTACTAGATTGAAAATTTATGACATTCAAAAAACTATCGATCCTATGTCATATTGAGTAAAAATTTATGATACATGTATATGATGTACTCAATATGTTCGAGCATGCCCTACAGACGTATTAGAAATAATATCGTGAGATGGATGTAAAGCTAAGCAAATAGCTTCCGCCTCAAGAACCGAGGTCTGTGTTGGTTGTAAGAGATGTGAATCCGTCTGTCCTACAAATTTTTTGAGCGTTCGAGTTTATTTATGGCATGAAACAACTCGAAGTATGTGTCTAGTTTATTGATACATTACCGAATTTGAATAAATTTGGAATGCATACTCAAAAAAGTTAAATTATATTTTTTTAATATTTTTTTTTTGAGGTATGTGTTCTTCGAACCTAGTGTATCTTGTCTTTACCACGAACAATTTTTCTTAGTTAACAATAATTGTTATTTTTCCACTGCTGGTTCGTTAATGTTATTTCTCCTGCATAAGAGTAATAAAGTCAATAAATAGTATACTATATGCATTTGTATACTATATTTAAACAGTGAGCGATGATTTCATTACATGTGTGATAAATTCATATATATATATATATCGTTAAACAGTTTTATAATCTAATTATGTTTCTTTGTCTTGTAAATATTTGTTTAGGTATGTATCCAAATATTTTAAAACAACACTACATTTGTAAACAATTATTGCATAGATAAAAATACACATATACATGTTGAAAATACTATCGAATAAACTGTAAAACTTCCTCTTATTAATCCAATTAAATTTCATTAAAAAGTGACAAAATCAATAAAAATATATAAAAAGAAAACTTAGTTCATAAGGATAAGTTATCCAATGGGCCGGCCATACGATGATCCGTGACCCAATCCAAATTACACGCTTGTCACACGGTAATATCCTTTTCATGATTTTTATAAAAACAATTGATAATGGTAAAGTACTAATAGTAAATTAGTAATTTTGTTTTGGTGATGATGGAAAGCTAAATAAAAGAAATTAAAATAGTGGAATTCGATTTAAAGACACAAACTAGACTACTTCTGGGCATAAAATCCGATACTCAAAACTCGAACTGAAATCAAACTTGAACTGAACCCGATAAAATACCTGAATAAATCCTAAAATTATGTACCTAAAAAATCGAATCCTAACCTAAACCGGAACCGAATGGATACCCGATTGACTTTTGTTAAATTTAAATTTCTTTTAACTTATTTCTATTAATTCTTTACTATTTTGAATTTATATATATAAATATCCGAACTCGAACCCGATCTATACCCAAACCGAACCGAACCCGAGAAGTACAAATATCCAAATGGATCCTAAATTGATAGACTCGAAAACCCAAATCCGAAAAGACTCGAACCGAACCCAAACCAAAATCCGAAATATCCAGGACTAAACTAGACAAAAGGACCGTACCGGACCAACCATGCATAAGTAGTAAATGCGTTATACATTAATAACGATAATGATATGTTTTGGTCTAAATCACACACCACACAATACACCTGATCCAATCCAATTCCTATACACATATACATGATTATGTACACAAATTTAGAGACGTTGTAAGGGCTTTAACTCATTCTGGTCTATTATATTTATAGCATGTCACGTGATTTTGCTTGTTAGATGTTGATATTCATATCTGTTTCAGTCTAACATTTATGGTCTATGTAGCTTATATTCGTTTAGCTTTGTTTACCCGATTTGGTGCTAATGGATAAACATATATGGTTTAGAGTAGGCTATCGACTAGTGATATCATTAATGGTTTGATTAGCTAATTAAAGCTTTCGATATTAGATTATGACATTTTAAACCGTACATGTGTCATTATACTTGTTTGAGAGAACGACAAAGTTCGAAATTGTAGGAATAATCAAAATCTTGTATTGAGACAAGAGAGAAAAATGTGTCACTAACTACTTTTTTTTTTTTTTGAGTTTTTAGCGATCTTTATTTGGCGTGGTCAACAACAAGTTTGATATTTTTTTGGAGAGAGAAGAAGTTCGGTATTAAAATAGAAAAAACGCGTAAGTTTGGTATTAATTTGACCATTTTCTCAATAAAGAAAACAGAGTCATTCAAACTCCGCGTTAAAGTAGGACCCAGATGAAATAAGTAACGTTTTATTCAAAATATTTAAATTCGAATTCAAATAAAATACATGGATTTGTAGTATTGGAATTAGCTATGAGCATAAAATTTGGAGAAATATTAATTCAGCCCGAAGTTTTTTAGTTCGGTTTGATTTTGGTTTCTATGTTATAATCAAATAAGAACCAAAACTATTTCTTTTTTTAACTGTACTCATTATACTAAACGATCAAGCGAACCAAAACTATTTCTTTTTTTAACTGTACTCATTGTATTAAATTATCAAGCGAACCAAAACTAATTAGTATTAATCTATTATGGTTATTTTAATTATAAATAATCATATTTTGTTAAAATTTTGGTTACTTTGATAAAAAGAAATTATTTGGAACCAAATCAATTTTATTTCCGATCAAATTTAGTTATATTTGTTCAAAATTAGAATCAAACCAATATTATTCTGAATTTAACTCAAATTTACATATTATAATTGGAACCAGATCCAACCAAATTAAATTTTAATATGTTATTAGTTATTATGTTTCCATAAACAAAAACAAAAAGAACCTATCCCAACTGAACCAAATAGCCATGTTGCTAATAGTCTCATAAAATGATTTAGGATGTGATTAGTAATGGCTCTACAGAACAAAAAACTTTTCACTGCATTTAAACTGAATCAATTATGTTTTAAAGTTATTTTTGGTTTTCATTAATCTGGAGAGTTAATTTTTTATTTATGGAATATTTTTGACTGTAAAATCCCAAAAACCTAAAACCAAAAAGTTTACAGCAAAAAAATACATACAGCAAAAATCTTTGCAGCCGAAATTCTACTGCAAAAATCTAAAAATTACACATTTTGCCAATCATACCCTTAGATATTTATATCGCTCCATAAAATGAGGATTAAAGTAGGCAATAGAGAAGTGCAATTTTCAAATAAGTGAGGGGTAAAGCGTAAATAGCACCGAAGTCGAAACTTGGGTATAAATTAAATGAACTCCTCTCTGTTAAATAACGAGTTGACTCAGTTTAACTATTACTACTACAACACTCCAAACGTCAGTCTTCTCACTTTCCTTCTCTTTCATGGCGTTTGACGAAAGCTTAGCAACAATTTCTTCTAACGAAGATGATATTGAATTCCACCATACTCGAAGTTCGTTATCGAGATTGTCTATTTGCACAAGCTCTGTTTACATCGGCGAAAACGAAGCTAAAAACGACTCAGATTCAAATGTTTTCACGACTCTAGAGAGTTTCGATGGAGGAGAAGCTGACGGAGAAGTTTCCGATGATGGAAGAAAAAAACAGAACGTTCGAGAATCTGATTCCGATTGTGGATTTTACTCTCTTCCGGTGACTCCATCGCGACGGAGAAGAAAATTTCCAGTTTCCGGTGAGTCAGATTCGAATGGAGATGGCAATAAGTGTAATTCACGGAGACAACGGAGGGTAAAAAAGGAAAAGAAGAAAAAAGAAGGAGTTAACGGAGAAAGTGAAGGTTTAACGGTGTTAACGAAAGCAAAAGGAGGAGAGAAATCGTTAATGATGGGATTAGAAGAAGTTAAAGCTTGTAGAGATCTTGGCTTTGAATTAGAGGGTTCGGTTCCGGGTCGGATCTCTGTTTCAACCGGGTCGAATTTCGATACTCAGACTAGTAGTGGTGGTAACTCTCCGATTGCCACATGGCGGATTTCCAGTCCCGGTAAATGATAATTAAATACTCTCCATTTTATAATATAAATTGTTTTGTTTGAATACACATTTATTTTTTATTTTTTTATATTCTCAACAAAATTTATTCTTTTATCTCAATATTTAACTAAAAACAGAAAAGAGAAATAAATTTTTAAAATAAAAAAATTGTTTGTTGTAACTTTTAATCTCCTTTTTATTTTGGTTTTGTAAAATAATTTATATTTTAAAACCAAAATTTATTTTAAGACAACTTATATTAAAAAACAGAGGTAGTATTAATTTCAGTTAATGTCTAAAAAAAATATTTGTTTTTTTATTAGATGTTTCAGATTTTTATACAAAATTTAATGTATTTTTTTAGTGTTTTGGACGGTTTTGAATTCTATAGAATAATTTATGATTTGATAGATTGTTTTGGATATTATGATAAAATAAACAAATTAATATTTTTTAATTTGTGTGAAAAATTTAAAATATTAGCTATATAAAGATAACAGATAAAGAATTTGTGTGTTTGGTTGGTTTTAAGGTGATGATCCAAAGGAGGTTAAAGCGAGATTGAAGGTTTGGGCACAAGCTGTTGCTTTAGCTTCTGCGTCACGTCAAGCTTCTTAATTTTATATTTTGTTATTCTTTTTTAGGTTTTATTCTTCATCTACGAGTTTGAATTAGGGTTTTATTTCGTTTTCTGTGTTTGTAAATACGATAACAATAGTTGTTTTCATGGTTGATGGAATACTTGCAGTTAATAGTGTCAAAAGTTGGAATTGACAATTAGATCGACAAATTACTATACATAACATAAAACTCATTCTCTATAAATGGAAGGACTAACCACTAGAATACATCAGACTTTTGAAATTTTGATGTTTTTTTATTTTTATACTATTTTAGCACTTAAAATAGATATTTTACATGTTTTAGATTAGGGCCACTAGTGGTAGAACTAGTTATCTACCCCTGAGAAGAGCTCGACTAGTGAAAGGCGAAAATAATTTTGCAAGAATTATACCGATAATTTTGAGAATTATTGAGAATCAAATTCGGATGAAGAAAAAGTGCAAAATAGATATTAAATCAGGCACTTTTTTTTTTTTTTTTCCTTCTAATAGAATCGCAAAATGTTGCCTCGCGTGCGCTTTATTTCAGGAGGAAAAAGGTGAAAATAAAGCGATCAACAAATCGGAATTTCAAAACAAAAATAAAAAAGGGACCGCTAAAAACAGAACAAAGTTAAAGACTTTTGTCATAAAAAGCAGAGTTCATGATAGGGTTTTTAAGATTCGGACGTTTTGTGATAAGAGTTTAATCAATAAAGGAACATGTTCTTTTTCTTTCTTTATTTCCTTCTTTTTTGATATTCTATTCTGTGTAATAAGTGTAAATCAAAAAAGGTTATTAAAAAAAATGAGGTTATGAAAGAATTAAGGTTTTAACACTATACCTATTAAACTATGAACCCGAAGATGAGTATTGTCAAGGCTTTAAACAGATGTAAACAAAACCTTGAAGAAGAAGAAGAAGCTGAGATCTCTAGAGCTGACTGATCAAAACTGCACCAAACAATATATATGAAAACAAAAAATCGATAAAAATAAACATTACACAGACATAAATAATGGTCTGGATCGACAAACATAATGATTCTCGTTTAAGATACAGATTTGGAAGTTAGGATAAATATGGAAGGATAATTAAGCAATTGAAAGAATCAGAGAAATGAGTTTCAATGATTTACTCACTCGAAAATCAGATTGTGACATGTTGTGTCACATGGATAAGGACAATCAATGGCTTTGACATTTGCTCGGTCGAAGTACCAATCACCTACAGACTCTGCAACTCTCTGCGAAGCAAATGATTATGAGAAGAGTTTAACAAACTTGCCATTACTACAATGAGACAAAAAGCAAATAATGTTACCTTTCCGTTTACTTGGGGAGAGTCTTGAGCAAACCAAGTGTCTTGTCTTTCAGATTGACAATGAGCGAAGCAAGAGTTTATGAAAAGACCGTTTTGGTCAGATGTTGAGAATGTGTTTACAGCAGAGACCATTTGGTTCCTGAATTCTATTTGGTGTAAGCAAATTAAAACATGGAAACAATCAATATTGTGTAGATGTAGCATAGAGTAGTACAGAGAGTGACGGTGACTAGTAAGTGTGAGTTAGAAAGTTCACCTTGGAAGAATTGGATCTGTGATGAATTACAATGCCAGTGATCTGATTTGCATGCCTTCCAGATGCCACCTGGATCAGCAGTTGGAGGAGCTAAGCTCTCTTGGATCTGTCAGAAGAAAGTTCACTCATGCTTTTTTAAGAATCAAACACTGTGGAAGAATGAATCAATAAGGTAAATGAAAGACATGAGTATTACCTGCCAAGAGTCATATGCTGTGTTGAGAAGAAACATTGGGGTTTTGATGTCTGAGACCAAGTTCTGAGGAAAGAAGCACTGTGGAAAAGAGAAAGCGCACAAAAGGTAATGTCAGAAGATTCTCTCAAGCCTCGTCTACTGGAAACTTAACTAATGAAAACGATGATATTAAGTGGAAGAGGTATACCGAAGTAGGATCCAAATGGTTTGTACAAGTACTGGACAAGTCTTTTTGGAGGTTCTATAATATAACAGAGAAAAGTATATAAGTGTTACACTAAGATCAAGACAATGTTAAGCTGTATGCACTTTATTCATGCATATTTTAAGAAAAATGAATCTGAGCTTACCTGCATTGTAACAACACCTTGGAACATATTCCTAAGCGAGTGGCCGCCAGAGACATCGACTCTGCATTTTTCGTCAGAACATTTCATGTTTGAATATCTTTCTTTAAAGAAATACTTCTCCAAATAGAAAAGTGAAGTTCAAGGGATTTACGCATCCAGAAACATTCCAGCGTCACTTAAACATTTTACTTTCGTGGAACTAGGTAATAGTGCTCTGAAGTCATCACAGTGCAAGATGGAAGCTAATCCTCCAGCTGAACATCCAGAAAGCAGAGCCTGTGATGAACATCCACTTCCAAATCATTAGATAAGAAGACAAACAGAACATATACAGAGCACAAAATCGAATAACGTGATAGAGTCAATGATATGTAAAGACCTGATTTGCTTGCTGCATGCCTAAAGACAAGAATTCTTCCATAGCCACTTGCCAGATTCGTTTTCCTCGATAGAAAAGTTGTGAACTCTAGATACAAGCCATTGTAACAAATATATCAGGAATCACGAGGGTTCATTAAGATCCTAAGTTTCATAAAACAATCTACTCTTAAATTGAACTACCTCGTCCTGGCTATCACCAGAGAAAGACGCACCATCACAGTAACGTAACTTGATCCTGTTCCAATTAAAAAAGTCTGCAACCCACAAATACTAACAGAATATCACTACAAGATCATTCATTTGATACAGTTGCCGCATAACCACATGCACAAAACTCATGGTTAACAAACCAGGATTCTCTTCAGGTTTATTGCTCAATATTCCAGTGAATCCCAAAGCTTTTTCCATATAATTAGAGGAACCACGCCGACTCGTTTTGCGATACACACAGCTCCTATGGTTGTTACACCATCCTCCACCCTAAACCAGCCATAGAGAGACATAGACTTAAAGAAACTGACATGTAGCCTCTAACTTATTAGTCAATCATCAATATACATGAACTGTAAAATGCACATACCTCAAGTTGAATAAGCCAACTATTAACACCTGATCCAAAACCACGATCTAGATGATAACCAGGTAGCGTCCCATCTAAGCACACTGCATCAGTTCAAAGTTGAATAGACACTAATCATCATGAAAACATTCAAACTAATTCAGCACTGAGTACTACCAAATCTTATTTACCAGCCAACATTCAAAGAGCCTATACAAAATCGAGCGACAGACAAAATCAAACGGCATGATTTCAAATCCCAACTTAAGGAGCCAAGAGACTAAATGTCAAAGTAGAAACATACTCTCAAGCATTTCCTCAGAAACAATAGAAAGACAACGAAAGAGACAGTACCAGCTCCTTTGGAGTCAGCTCCCTGAATCAAGGTAAGAGGCACCATAAGAACCGAAGACGCCACCAATTTATTCTCCAACAAAGATATTACAGTCTCAGTATCTCTCAGTTTTTCAAATCCATAGCTAGATCCACTCCGAACCACCACCGCTACTGAACATAGCAAGCACACGACCAACGGAATCGACAGCACGCTCCTCATATCCTCCGCCGGCGAAACAAGCCAATTCCCGGAGCTCCGGGAAACGAATCGAGCGCGAAAATGTGGATTAAAAATCGATTTCGATAATCTTACGCTTTATCAGTGCATGAAGAACACACGCAAAAAAAAAAAAAAAAAAAAATTTAAANAAAAAAAAATCTAAAAGGGTAAAGTAATCTCGTGTGTCGATGTGTAATAATTATGGTCCGTCACGAACATTTCTGAATTCAAATATTTAAATCTAAAATTGCAAAAAAAAAACAAAAATAATCATGTATTTCTCTGATATTCAAATTGCAATATAAATAAATATTTGACAAAAAAAATAATCCTGTATTTTAAGTTAATTAGGCAAGACTCATTTGATTTTTTGCTTACAGATTTAGCATTTAAATATATATTTCATTAGATTATATGTATTATAATGTCTAATTTTAGAATAAAATCATGTATTTTGAGCTATTATTTGGAAATACATGATATTGTTGACTCTCGTTTGAAAACTTCTTAACTAGTATATCAGTTTATTATTTTAAAATTCGAATTATAATAATTGCGATTTATACAATTATCAATGTTAAAAAAAAGTTAATTTAGTGATGAAAAAAATGAATTAATTAAGTTTGGTAAATTAATTCGTGGCCTCTAGTTGGTCTGACATGGAGAGCCTCTTTTTCTTCCAGAAGGTTACTTCAGAATATTTTAAGGTGCTATCTGAATCAGCTATTCGTTATATTATATGAAGATTTGATTCATTATTTTTAATTTTATGGTGGATAATAAAATATATTTTATATGTGCTAAACATGAGTTAAGTAATATTTATTTTTTATTTATTTATTTATGTTTTGTTTTGTATGTATAAATTTATTAATTACTTAATTAGATATATATTTGATATTAAAAATAAATTTATAGTGATCACCAATATCTCTTGTATACGAAATATATTTTTATTTTTGTTTACTTAAGTTTTGATGCATTACAATTTTATATATAAAAATTTTTGACTTGTGGTATTTACATTTTGAATTATGTTCATTTATATTTTAGGCTCGTTTATAATTTAATTTTTAGACTCGTATTTATTTAGGGTTTTGACCCC